>JALPQD010000068.1:2374013-2563015 GCA_023101885.1 Typhlomys cinereus | reverse complement strand
CTTCTCACACTAGGAGGCGCATTTCTTCTGCTCACAGTAACCAAAAAAGTATTTATCAGGAATTCACAGTTTCTCTCAAATTCCCCAAGAGCTGAATTTATTTTTGACATGTCTTTATATTCCACGTTGTTTATTACCACTTATTCCTCTTATTTGGGGTCATGATTGTGAGCCAACCCTGGCTGACTAAGCATCTTCTGGACCCCACCAAACCCCACCCTTCCCGCTCTTCTCCGTGGATGACCCTTGACTGATACATCCTTCAGTCATCTGCTAAGTTAAACTTGGCTAGCCCCGAGGCAGCCCAACAGTAGTTTTCCACGGTATTGTGATGTTTACACACATACCTGTATCTCCAGCCAGCTTACCACATCTCTAGATCTCTACATTTCAACCCCCATGAGAACACAAATGTCCTGCTTGTAACATATCTACCCACGACATGAGCCAGACCAGCTTAATGGAAACAGAATCATAAAATCTTACTCAAAAAGAAATGAAAAATCGGCTAGCAAGATGGGTCAGGAGATAAACCTTTGTCTCAAAAGCAAAATGACCTGGTTCAGCTCCCCAGAGCCCTTATAAAAGTGCCAGGAGGATATGGCGGTGGCCTGTAGCTCTGGCCCTGGAAGAAGGAGCCTGGGAAAACCCAGAGTAAAATAAGGAAATAGAGCAATCCAGGATGATACCTGATGTAATCCTTGGGCCTCCACAGATGCACACGCTCAGGTGCCTGCTAGTACACATGTGCATAAGCACACACACACACACACACACACACACACACACACACACACACACGGGACATACACACACATACAGGCAAAAACGTGCAGCTGATATAGGGAGAGACCACTAGCAGAATCAGAGCGGACTTGGCCACGTGATTGTCGCTCCTTTCCTAAAATCAGTCACTTGATTTACTAAAGTGTTTTCAAAAACAGGAGGAGGAGATGGTCAGAAGGGATGGAGTAGTCATATCGGTCCACCACAGCCTCTCTAGGACTAGAGTTCAAACCCCAGCTTAGGTCAAAAAGTCAGGACTACCTGAAGGCCTCGCGCCCTGGTCCTGCCCATTAATTCGGCTTTGAAAGACCACCCAAGTCTGGTATCTAGCACTGACTCACAAAGCAAGAACAGGTCAAAATACCTTGGCAAAACCGCTGTGGCCCAAGCCCTTCCCTTTTATGGTCCTTCCTCTCAGTGTAGTCTTAGTAGCACTAATAGTAAATGTTTATGCAAGAAACTCTCCCTTTAAAAAATACCTTTTCATGTATTTTTACATGTGTTGGTGCTGGCTTGTGTGTGTGTGTGTCTGTGTGTGTGTGTGTGTTTCTCAGAGGGGACTTGAGTGTGTATACCTGTGGAGGCCCAAGGGTCATGAATCACCCGGGATTTCTCTATCTCCTTATTGCTTTGGTCTGGGGTTTCCCAGCTCTGACTTCCAGGGCTGGAAGTAGAGGCTGCCGCCATATCCACCTGACATTTTTATGTGGGATCTGAACTCAGATTCTTTTGCTTGTAAGGCAAAGGGTTTCACCCCTGATCCGTCTCTCCAGCCCCATCTCCTCGTTACATTAAAAAAAAAAGAAAGAAAGAAATCCCCACGGCCCATGAGGCTTCACGGAGCTGAGTGTGGGTTCCCTGCTGATAACTTCGTGTGATTTATTTCAAGGTGCCAACTTCACCTGGTTCATTGCTGCCCAGTTCTGAATTTCAACCATCCAATGGTTCGTGATGTTTTCGATTCTTAGAGAACCAACACACCCCCAGAGCTGTTCTTCCTGGGGTCCTCTGAACTCCAGTTCCCAGAATGCTGGCGAAAGCGTTGTGCATTACACGTTGTGACTGGCTGTAATCGATCATGGCTAGTGCCCTACCAAGCCATCATTATTGCATTGTGGCACAGCTTACATGCAGTGACACATCCCTAGTAGCCTCAGGATCAGTCAATGCAGATCCCAAATGCCCATGTTTTATATTAACTGCACCGCACAAGACCACACCTACAACTGCGTGCTACCAAGAGCTTAGAAAATCAATTTCATCTTCACCAGAACCTTTAAGTCATATCCTATGTTCTCACATTTTTTGTGTGGAGGTGCTTGGTATTTATGTTGAAATAATAGGAAATGAATTTAAATAGAAACACTTCTCATAGCTTATCTCTGCAAACAAGACAAGAAAAACCATAATTTACAATAAATTAACACAGCACTCGTCAGCGTAACTCGGCTCTGCTTGCAATCCTCACACCTAAGCTAGCAGGATGACACTTTTTCTGATAAGGTGATCTTTATAAGGTGTTTGTGGCTGATTAAATCTGACAGATGCTGGTGAGCTTGCGAAAGTTTAGAGTTATATCAGCAAACGCTTTAAAAAAAAAAACTCCTTGTTAAAATAACAAAAGTAGCATTGAATGCAATTATGGAAAAGCTAACCCAGCAAAAGAAGAGGTGGGTCACCAAACATGACATTTCTGTCCCTAAGCCCAGAGTCAAATCATTTCCCAACACGTAAACAAATGAACCGATTACCACATCAGCTTCGTAAAAACTGGTTCTTTTACAATGAGAGATACTGTCGTTTAGTCGTTCTAAAGACGTAGGGCTGTTGAAGGTATTCCAAGGAAAGGAATGGAAGGAATGGCAGCTAAACACACAGAGTGCGACTCCTGATCCCTTTGCTGAACAAAATGCACCCCACGCCGCGTATCCAGCAAAGGGAGCAGTCCGCTCTCCCGCACTGAAGACAACCCAGAGATTAGGGTTTCCAGTAGATCTCATCTATGCTAAGGCTTGACTGCAGACCCTAAAATTAGGTGAACCCCATTGATGCTGTAAGCTTGGCAGCGCAGCTGATTATTTGGGCCCCGGTTTCTTGTTTCGAGCAGGAGGGGTTTCACTCTTCTGCGGTCACTTAAGCGATGTGAACCCGACTAGGCTCCATGGATAAAGCGTAGAAGCAGGAATGGCAGGGGGCCCTGATCTAAATCTGGGTAGCTGAATGCTCCAGTTCATTTACGGAAGCCGGAAAGTTCCCCGAATGGAGTAAATGAGCACGCTGGGCCGACCCACTGGCCGCCGCAGCAGCTGCTCAGCAGCAGCACGCGGGCGTGTGAAAGGCTGAACCGCCCTCCAGGCTCTTCCTGGCCTGCTTGAGTCCTCTCGGGGAGCAGGCCAGCCCACGCCGTGTATTCATGTCGCCTCCTGCACGTGGCTCGGCCATCTTCTGAAACCATCTAATCGAGAGCAGAAAAGGGATTCGGAAGGGTCAGTGACTTGCACTGGACAGTGAGGAGCCCAAGTCAGAGGTCACGTCAGGGGAGGGAGACAGCCGTAGAAGGCAGAGTCCTGGAATCTGGTACCTTGAGTGTCAAGAGACTCTGAATGAGGATAAGCGCAGGATGACTTACAGATCACGTGACATCATGCAATGTCTTCCCACATGTAATTATTTGAGTTCTATTCATCATCGTACCGCTACGAGCCACTGGTGAAATGGGGGAGGGGGAACTGCGACACAGATCAAGTCCCAGGGTCATGGAGCTCTATTTAGAATTGTCAAAGAACATATTGTGCCAAGCAAATCATACAGACACACACATACACATGAATACACACACACGCATGCACATCCACATTGCACATTCACATACACACACATGCATGCATGAACATACGCTACTATACAAATTCACATATGTATGCACTCACACTACACACACATGCATTCACATCCACATGCACATTCACATACACACACATGCATGTGTGCACACATTATATACATTCACATACATATGCATACACACTACACATATTTGCACACACATCGACATTACACATTCACATAAATACACACATGCGCAGACATGCACATCCACATTACACATACACACACATACACTCATGCAAGACATACACATTTTTAAGCTCTTCCAAACAAATGTGTGCAAGTACTTTTCATCCATTGACATAAATCTCACAAAAACCCATGGAGGGCTAGAGAGGTGACTCAGGGGTTAAGATTCTGCCTCACAAGGAGAAGGTCCTGAGTTTAGATTCCAGATCCAACATTAAAAAAAAAAAAAAGCCACCAAATAGAAATGGCAGCAGCCTGCACTTGTAGCCCTGGTGGGAAGAGCCTGGGAAACCTCAGAGCAAAGGAAAAAGGAGGTAGAAGCAGTCCAGGATGATTCCCAAAGTCACCCTTGGGCCTCCGCAGCGACACATACGCCCTCTGATACACACACACACACACACAACACACACACACACAAACACACACCACAAACCATGGAGTATCAGGCTGCTTCTGTCCTCATGTTGTTCTGTGAGTGGGGGGTGGGGGGAGGCGGATGAACAAGTGTTCTCAGAGTGGCAGTTCTTCCTCTTCCTCATGACCGTGGCGATCTGAAAAATACTCTGTGCACAGCAGCTCGCTCAGAGAAACCATTGACACGCACCAGAGAACAAGGTCTAAAGTCCACAGGACGGCAGCTGTCACCCCCAGACCTCTGCCGGGAAAGATCCCCCCAAGAAACACCTTTCATGAAGTTGGGTCAAGAGTCACCTGCAAGATGGACGATGGAACTCGCCCGCCGCGCGACTAATGCCCATTCACTGGATGGCCTGAAAGTCAAGTCAGTCGTGGACATTTGTCCCCGCCGTCTCCGCCACAAGTAATCAGGCCATGTTTAATTTTAATCATTAATATGTAAAATAATAAAGCCCACCAAAAGAGTCTATAGTCCATTTTCTGATAAAAGAAATTTGCTTTCTCCCCCTGTTTGTGATTTAAATGATCTCCAGAAAGTTCTTTTTTTTTTCCTTTTTGGAACTAAGCGTTAATTAAAAATATGGAAATGGATTTGAAGCCCGTTACTGCGCGGGCAGCAAGGGGTCTGTTCTTGTAACTGTCCCTGCGCCTCAATGTGCCTTCGCCTGTCTGGGTTACTGGTTCTTTCCCACAGGCCCCGCGCTGAAGAAGACTGTGAAAACAGTAATTAGAACAAATAGGATAAATTGCTACTTGGGCAGGAACACACGGTTTCTGCCACCACGAGCAAAACCCATGTGCCTATTCCGTTCGTACCAATGAATTAAGCATGTGCTCTCCTTGCTCCCATTGCGTGTAAAGCCCCATACTTCACATGTTCTGCCATGTTCCAAAAAAAAAAAAAAAAAAAAAAAAAAAAGATCCATAGGCTTAGTTTGGAACAATGCCGGGTGTCCCAGCACCAGGGGGAAGAAAGGCGCCCCTCTCCCATCAGATCGCCAAGGCAAGGAGCGGATTGTTTTGTCTTTCTGAACCTGCATCTTCACCTCACAAACATTTTAGCAGATCTGTAAAGAAACAGCCCAAGGCTCTCATTCCTCCTCCTCATCAAATAGATGCCAGGTCCTGTTTGTTGAAGTTCTTTCTCCTGACTTGAGTTATTTAACCTCTTCGGGGTTTAGATTCGTTGGGGGGAGTTCCCCCACCTAAAAAAATGAGGTCAATAAAATGTCTTCATCCAATGAAGTCTGATTTCAGGACGTTGAGTCTTGAGGGGCTGTTGTGACTGGCAGTGATGCTGTCACTGGGGCCCGGTCCCTGGGGACTCTCTGGATTGGGTGGGAAGACCCCACTGTGGCTGGGGCCGCTCCGCTGGGACCCTTGCTGTGTAGAGGAAGGGCCGGAGCCCCAGCACGCGGTCCTTTCTCTGCTTCTTAGGTGGATGAAAGTGAACGACCGCCCCAAGCTCTGCTGCCTAAACTTCGCCCCACGAGGGGCCATCATCTCTCTCTCCCACGAATTTTATCATAGGGGAAAAAAGACCTTAGACGCGCGTGCTTTCTAACCAGCCCGGGCCAAGCATACAGTAAGTTCTCAAAAAAAAAACAAGAGTTGTTCTTATCAATGTCATGTTTCCTGAGGTGGGAGCCTGCATTGCTCCGGGGGCTTCTCTACCTCTCAGCCCCCACCCGCTCCCCCCAGTGAACGGGGAGCAGAGTGGGTTGTGGTGGGCCATGAGAAACTGGAAGCCACAGAGGATGTCACCGTGGGCTCTTGGCAGGGCCTCTCCACGCCCTCTGCAGCCAGGTGCCAAAGTGGCATCTCCAGGGAACTCTCTAGAACGCGAGACTGCACTGGCCTATAGAGCCACCGTGCAGACGGTGCGTCCACTAGTATCAGTCGCCTCTGAACAGCTGCGCTCGCGCGTGTCTGCGAGATCGGATCCGCGGCTGCCCCACGGATAAGGAACCGCTGGGGCAGAGCCGGGCCGCCGGGCATCTTTGTAGGTTTCCACGCGGGATCGCTTCTCGCGCACCTTGGTCCAAGTGAATCGCACGCAGTGTTTCCAGCAAGCCCGACCGCCCCGAAGTGCGTCCAGGGAGCACACGCTGGCCGCACATCCACCACCATCCAACGAGGGCTCCTGCACACGAACCCCAGATCTCAGCGTCCCCAAGATGAGCAAGATGCCCCCAGACATCAGGTGCTTCCACAGGACAGCAGGAGACCACGCGTGTGCGGCTACAACTCAAGACAACAAGCACCACACAGGGGCGGAAGCGCAGCCCTCCCTGCCTGGACACCAGCTGCTGTGACAGTCAGCGGGCACCAAACACCAGAGAGTGACAGCGGGGTGAGAAGCCCCGCCCCCTAGGCGAGCCCTTCCTTCCTCTTCCTCTCTTCCTGTCTTCCTCTCTTCCTTCCCTCCCTTACTTGAATGAATGAAGGTAGGCCGGACAGCGGCCGTGCATAATCCTTCTGACTTCAATACTCCCACTACTGCAGTACATACCCGTCCGAATGTAATTCCTACATAAGGAAATCCTTCAGGATTCAATAGGTAACGTCATTCCTTCCTCCTTCCCGCTTCATTATCCTCCCATACTTTCTTTCCTCCTTAAATCCTAATAATTAATTCCTCCACTTTCCTTTACTGACTACTTCACTCTTCTTACGGCCTTCTTCATCTTCATTCCTTCCCTTACGTTCCCTTCCTGCTACGTCCTGGACTTCTTTCCTTCTTCCTCTTTCTATCCTTTCTTCTGCCTGCCGTACTGGGTTCATGACTGCTTCTTGGAGAGTTTTTCGTTTTTTCATGTTGGTAGTATGAGTTTCTCTTTCTTTTTTTATTACTTTTCTTTACTTTGTCTTTCCTTTTTATCTCCTGCTTGTTAATTTTTATTGTCGAGTAAGTTCTCTCCTCTTTTTCTACTTTTCTTTAGATATCTCTTTTATATATCTCTCTTTCTCTCTCTATTCCCTTCTCTCTCTTCCTTCTTTTCTTTTTTCTTTTTTCTCTCTCTTTCTTTCTTTCTTTCTTTCTCTCTCTCTTTCTTTCTTTCTTTCTTCCTTCCTTCCTTTCTTTCTTTCATCCAACAAATATTTGCTGACCACCACTGCGTTCCAGGCGCTTTACATGCAGGAAAAACCAGAGCTGCAGAGTTGGCAGCTCATTGAAGCGGCGGCTCATGGTCTACACGGCAAGACCTTGGCCTGTGAGAAGTTACTACTGAGCAATGTCATCACTGCGGGGCTGGCCGCGGCAGGGGGGAGATGCGTGAGAGGTGTCCCCGGAGTGATTCAGGGCTCACTTACTGCTAGAACAAGGAGGGACACCTGGAGCGACCCAGTGTGGCGCCCAGGAAGTAGGGATACTGCTAGAAGATGAAAGACTGCGAAGAGGGGAGGAGGCCTGGGAGAAACAACCGGGCAAGCTTCAGCCTGCCTGGGATTCCAGTAAGCACCAAGTGCTCGTTCCAAACATTCTTCACATCATGATAGGAAAACACCGAATCCCAGGGTCTGCATGGCGGCGACTTTGGAGGCTTGCGTAAACAGAGCAAAAGCCACTTGAAATTTGTTAACATGGGATGTGACATCTGCCACGACTCAGAGGTGACCTCGTGCTTGTGCCCTGCACTTCATGAAGAAACTCTCTCAGACCCACTGCGGTCCTGGGCAGTCACTGGAGAACTCTGATGTATATTGGAAAAAAAAAAAGTCCACCCTTCTAGAACATTCCAGCCTAGAAAAAAGATACCTCCTACATGTTTCAGAGACATTTTCTAAAAGCTTTTTAATGGGCATAATTTATAGGTTAAAGGTGAGTGTTCATACACAAGATGTGAATTAATTTCTACTGTTTCTCATCCTATAAGAAAGATGTAGGTCTGGAGAGACGGCTCAGGGGTTAAGCCTCTGCCTCCCAAGCAACAGGTCTGGGTTTGGATCCCACTTCCTACCTAAAAACATCAGGCAGACATGGCGGCGGCCCTGCTCCTCTGGCCCTGGTGGGCGGAGCCTGAGAAACTCCAGCGCAAACAAAGAGGAGGTAGCAGCAATCCAGGTGATTCCTAAAGTCAGCCTTGGGCCTCCACAGGGACACACAGCGCCCCCGATACACGCACAGAGAGAGCGCGAGAGAGACAGAGAAAGAGAGGGACTCGCAGTGAAAGAAAAAGAAAGAACTAGAACCTCCAGGAACCTTCACCCATCCTTTCCAAGAGGATTATTGATTCTGATGATTCTTCAAGTCTTGAAATGATAATACCCACCACTCTATATTCGGCTAGTTTCTTCATACGCGAGTTATCTGGAGTACCAAGCATACAGTAACACAATCTGCAGCAATTTCTTCCAGAGCAAGAAAGCTGTTCGCCGGCCTGCATGGTGCAGTTGAAGAATCATCTAGTTGAGATTTTTTTTAATGTTTTTTTTTTAAGTAGGGGCCAAGGAGAGCTAAATGGGGAGAGAGATATTTATAAATTGTGACAGCATGTTTCCTAGTAATAATTTATGAGCCTATTGGAGAAAAGGGAAACACACAACTATGAATAAAATATCCCAAAAGTAAACATCATGCCCTCTGCAAATTTTCTGTTAGTTAAAAATTAAAATCGAGGCTGACTAAAGCATATGACGACAGCCTCGTGGTCTCCTGTTTCCTTGAAGCGAAGGGCTAGTGACCGATTTACAACTTCCCGTGCTGTTTTCCCAGTCTATATTTGTCAGCATATTTTTAATGTCAGATTACTTAAAATAGATATCTGGGGCCACGGGGTCAGGAATAAGAACATCGCATTGACTGCTTTAAAGATCTCACAGCACTCTGTGAATGTTTTAATTAGACTCCCAAACGTTCTATTTCCACATGAAACTTACCTCGCTGGGGTATTAATAAGGTTGTTGTTTACTTTCAGAACAAAGCTGATAGACACGGGGTAGAAGTAGTTCTAACAATGCTTCGATTTTAGTACATGATAGGCAGGGTACAGCTCTGTCCAATCTCAGCCTCCTCCCACTCGGGCAGCGTATGCTGTCAAAATAACAGAAAGTTCATGAGCAAAGAAAAGACTAAAAGCAAGGATTTAGGATTTTTCCATTATAGTTTCTGTTCTAACCATTATAATTTATGGTCCCTTATAATTTCTGCAAATTACAGGTACTTGTTCAATAAAAGAGAATTCTCAGACATGAAAACCACCATGTCGCTTCACCAGCGCAGTCAGAATGCCGAAAAGGAGTGCAGTACACATCAAATCAAGATTTTTTTTTTCAATTGATATTTGGTGGCTCCAGGCAGGCTTCCCACAAAGATAACAGCTTAGTTTATCTTTAGCCTTCCGACTCTCTGACTGACACTGTTATTTAACTTCAAATCCTGAGGAGAAAAAAAAAACCGATAATTTTGGAGACCTTCTTCAACTTTTAATATTAAAAACCTCCAAAATAATACAGCATGCTCGATGAAACCAGCTCAAAGTTGTATGTGGATTGATTGTTTGGAAATTTTTAGACTATCTCTGAGGTCATTAACTTGTACAGTATAAGCTGGTAGGTTAACCAGAAGACCCCAGTGGTCTCTAAAAAAAATATACTTCCAAAATCCTTTAAGTGTTTGATAGCTATTTAGAGGGGAAGTATGCTTTGTGACTGAGGAAGTTGCCAGATAGTTTCAGCCTAAAATCAGAAGAACAGGGCCACAAGAATCACCTTCAAGAGCGAGGGTATTCCATATTCACAAGAGAGACCATGAACATTCGCCTTGTAACCAAAATTTGTGCAAAGTGAATCTGTGAGATCTGGACCACCACGGGTCACTTTTGATGCAGAAAAATGAAAGGCAGAGAGCCAGTGATCGGGCACATTTGGTGTAAATGTCCTTCCAGCCCCACTTCTACTGAGGAGGCTGTTGGTTCCCCGTCTGAGATGCCACGTGACTGCTTCACCACAGCACCCTGCCCGGGTCTCCAGTGGAAAGAGCTTGTGTCCAGCGGGCTCAGCCACAGCGTGGCGCTGGACATGCTGGATGTTTGAAAGACTGTCAGTACATGGAGATGCTCCGGCGGCAAGTGTGTCCTTCTGAGCTCGGGTCGCCTAAGGGTGCTGGCAAATGCGGAGATCATGAACCCCGAAAATGAGTCCCCCAGTCTTCCCTTCAGTCGAAGGATGATCCTTTCAGGAAGAACAATAATCATAAATAACAGCAATGACACTGCACCCTGAGGCTTATGGTGTCTTCCCCCTGTGAAGAACCCCAGCATTTCTATCCGCATGATCTGAGTTGTGCCGGAAACAATTTGATGAAGTAGTGAGACAGTGATCGACCTTCTCCACTTTTCAAGGATGAATAAGCTGAGGATCCGGGATTTCCTTGGCTTTGCATGGGAGGATGGATGCCAAGCCTAAAACCTACAACACAGCGACCCATCCTCTACAGCATCTTCACACATCATCTTCCCCATCATCTTCCCCAGCATCTTCCCCAGCATCTTCCACATCATCTTCACACATCATCTTCCACATCATCTTCACACATCATCTTCCCCAGCATCTTCCCCATCATCTTCCCCATCATCTTCACACATCATCTTCCACATCATCTTCCCCAGCATCTTCCCCAGCATCTTCCCCATCATCTTCCACAGCATCTTCCCCATCATCTTCCACATCATCTTCCACATCATCTTCCCCATCATCTTCCCCAGCATCTTCACACAGCATCTTCCCCAGCATCTTCCCCATCATCTTCCCCATCATCTTCCCCAGCATCTTCCCCAGCATCTTCCCCAGCATCTTCCCCAGCATCTTCCCCATCATCTTCCACATCATCTTCCACATCATCTTCCACATCATCTTCCACATCATCTTCCCCAGCATCTTCCACATCATCTTCCACATCATCTTCCACATCATCTTCCACATCATCTTCCACATCATCTTCCCCATCATCTTCCCCATCATCTTCCACATCATCTTCCACATCATCTTCCACATCATCTTCCACATCATCTTCCACATCATCTTCCACATCATCTTCCCCATCATCTTCCACATCATCTTCCACATCATCTTCCACATCATCTTCCGCAGCATCTTCCACAGCATCTTCCCCAGCATCTTCCCCATCATCTTCCCCAGCATCTTCCCCAGCATCTTCCCCATCATCTTCCCCATCATCTTCCCCAGCATCTTCCCCAGCATCTTCCCCAGCATCTTCCCCAGCATCTTCCACATCATCTTCCACATCATCTTCCACATCATCTTCCCCATCATCTTCCCCATCATCTTCACACATCATCTTCACACATCATCTTCCCCATCATCTTCACACATCATCTTCACACATCATCTTCCCCAGCATCTTCCCAATCATCTTCCCCAGCATCTTCCCCAGCATCTTCCACATCATCGTATCTTTTGCATTGAGCCCTCGAGAAGCATTTGCCCCAGAGCCAGAACAAGCCATCTTTTCTCCCTAAGTTGCCTCTATGTTATAAGAAGGCAGTCCTTTCCTGACTCATTAGCAAGGATTCTATTTCTCTGAGGTCGTTAAGCCAGGCATACTCTGGTTCCATTTCCCACAGTATATCTCAGGGAACAGAACCCCATTCAGAAATCCCAACTGTTTCTCTCAGACTCTCCCACCAATCTCTTTCCTTCTCCGCATTTCTTAAAAAAAAATTACTCTTTCCAGCCCAAGTAAGACAAGATCAAGTCCAGATCGATGCGTGCAAATGGGCTCCGATGTCTGACAACTGGTGTGGCCGGGGCCAGATTGCAAATTGGTTTTCTGGGGTCTGCCAGTTCCATGCCTCCCCCCAGCTGCATGAGGAATGGGGGTCTTCATTTCCTGCCCAGATTTGTGCTCTTACTGTTCCCGGTGTAGGTGATTAGCGTGTGTGGATCCGATGGTCCCAAAGCTCTATTAAGTTATAAATGTTCTACCAGTATGCGGTGGATAAAAATAGAAGTTGCTATTAGATGTCTATTCATACCCTGCAGAAACCTGGCAACACTTTGAACCTTTTAAAAATGTAAATAGTGCATATTAAGCATAGGAGAGAAAAAATTATGTGCTGCTGCGGCACATTTATTTCCAAGCCTAAAACCTAGGAGGGGAGGAGGAGGAGGAGGAAGAGCAAGAGAGAAAGCAGTCTCACTGCAGAACTAATAGACCATATTGCAGCCTTTGGTAAGCTCATAAAGCTGCAACACAAAGAGAACAAACACACTTTAGCATTCATTGTTTCTCTGATAATCTCAGCTTTTGAGTTTCCTCTCTTTACATTTTAAATTTATGGTCCCGGAGTGACATTACTGGAATTCATTGCTGTTTTGCAGGTGGTATTCATACATTCTTTCTTTGTACGCAGTCTATCGTGGGTAGTGAAGTATCATTTGATTTTCGTTTGTTTGTTTGTTTAAAAAAAATATTCCCAGAACCACATAACATTAGACTTTGGAATGAACAATGTCTTTCTTCAAGGAGGAGAATAGTTAAAACATGACAGGAATTTTTGCGCCTTTTTCCCTTAATAATAGTGAAGAAAGTTGGAAATGTAGTTTGCTTTTTGAAACTTTGACATATTTTAGTAAGTTCTGATTTACATATGAAGTCATCCTCTGACAATTACAAACAAATGTCTTTTCAAAGCAAAACCTGCTTTTTGTCTCTATGCCCAGGACTCAAAAAAAAAGGCCTGAACAAATTTATCTTTCTTTCCACCACACGAAATAATGGAAAGTTATAATCTCAATTGAATTTTTAATATCACAAATAAGTTAATGGTAGATTTTAGCAACTTAACATTTGCCACCTTTAAGATATTTCCAGTGGTACAAACACTACCCACCCATCACCTGTGTGTTCTCTGAAGAAATACTGCTAAAAAGTTAATGGATCTGAATTAATGCCACTGGTAACATAAGCACAGAAACTGGAAAGAGAGCTTGATACAAGGATGAAATCATGAAATTATCGCCTGCAGATGCTGGTGGGAGTAGCTGACTCCACATCCCAGTCGACCCTGCTTTTAGTTTCCACGAGAGATCAAAATTCCCAGCATTTATTCCCACAGCAGACGGCCAATTCCTAGGGAATATACCACATTTCTAAAGATTTCTAGCAATTTCTCTTGGCTTGTGAGTGAAGATCTGGCTTTTTTTTATGCTAAAAGACACAGTATTTGATGATGAAATGTTGTACTTAGAAGTATTAAGTTATGCCCGAAAGCCGTCCAATTGCCATTCCTTAAATACCAGGGCACGAGTCAACAAAAGTGAGGATTACAAACTGTCTTAAACAACACGAACACAATGTTCACATAATAAACGGTGTAACTGACTTCAGGTAATTAGACAGAGCAGATAACATCTGGTTGCCGTGTATGTTGGTAAGTTATGCAAACGCAATTTGCAAGTGCCCACAACTGTAGATGTTATTTATTGGATATTCACTTAGCAGTCCATTATTCTGTTTGGAAACCCTACTTTATTAGTGAGTCCCGGCCACTCACCTTGGTTCCAACAGTCTGTTTGTTATCAAGAAAAAAAAATACAAATGCCATTCACATGGAACAAGGCGATTGTTTTTATTATATCCACTTGTGCGTAGCATTTGAAATCTGCCAGAGGACCACATTTATTGCTTTACATTGAAAGCTATACGTAGGAGTATTTGAAAGTCAAGTAAAACCAATCATTTGGCCAAATGGGTGTATGCAGATAATCAGAAACTCCTGATTTCTAATCTCAGCACAAGGCCCCCGGCAAGGCACTTAGAATCTCTTGGTTTGTTGAATATCTGGGTGCTGTTCTCCAAGAGATGGGGGCGGCCAAGTCATAGACCCTAATAGGAGAGCTTTATTTTTAATAAGCATACTCGATCCTTTCTCTGTTTTTTATTTTTTCCAGATTTAAGAGGTAACATATTAGTGGGGTTTTTTTGGGGGGAGGGTAATGAGAGACAATTACAATCTTACAGGAATGTATAAAAATAGTTATAAAACTAGCTTTATTTAATTTGCTTCGCTATTCATAGACTTGAGGAAATTATAGCATTCTTTCAGAAAGTCTAACTTAATAAAGCCGACCATGTCTCTCTGTTTTAAATAGATTTTATTACAGAGCCCGTGATGTTGTAAAACATGAGGTTTTGTTAAAAAAAAAAAAAAAAACAAACACAAAGGCCTAATTGTATTTTTGAAAGAGAGTATTACACCACACCATTCATTTAAACATGTTTGCTGGCTCTGTGTTCTTGCCATGATTATTGATTCTAATTTTCCTTGAGTTTATTTTTTAAAAGAAGGTTACCATTTTTAATGGTAAAAAAATTTTCTCAGTGATACTTCTGAGCATTTTATTTCAACTATGGATTCACTACTGGACCTTCTCACAATGGATGAAAAGTTTATCTTTTCTTTCATTTGTGTCGGGACTTTCCTTCCACTACAATAACTGACTAACACAGCAAAATTTAATTCACCATGAAAGAGAAACTATTTCCAAGGTTTAGTTCATTAATCATATGGAAAATACACATGTAGCAAAGGGCTTCTTGCCTCTCCCCCACCCCCACCCCCGTTTTATGCACAAATGAAAAAGATTTAGTAGTTACATGAGCTACATACATTTAAAAAAGAAAAGAAAAACTTAACTCTCAACTTTAGCTTCAGTTTCTTGGAACCAATCAATGGGAGCTTTATTTGATCCAAGAAGCGAAAGATAGGGAGACAGTGAGATTGAAATCACACACACAAACACACACACATTCTTACACACACTCATGCACATACACGCACACTCATACACACACTCTCATATACATACATGCACTCACATGCGCACTCTCACACTCATACATACACACACACTCATACTCACATAGACACACTGTCTCATACACGAACACATACACACACTCACTCATACACACTCATATATACTCACATACATACACTCATACAGACTCACACATTCTCTCTCTCTCTCTCTCTCTCTCTCTCTCTCACACACACACACACACACACACACACACACACACACACACACACACGGGCGCGCGCATGCGCACGTGCCAAAGACCAGCACATGTCTAGTTGCCAAGTAAGCTGTTCAGACGACTGGTTTACAAACTGCCCGGGCATAGGCTGTGAGGGCTGAAAGGAGAGCAAACACCTGTTTGATTTATATCCATCATCCGCGGAGGACCGGGGCAGCCGAGGGCAGGTGGCGGACACTGCTGTTGCCCAAATGTGTGAGAGTTTGCATGTGCACTAGCATGATTGATTGATACATGACGAGATGTGTAAAAGACATAAAACCAGACCTCTCAAGTGGCTGTGTCCTTCGAGATCAGCTGAGATGGGAAATCCAGTTATGCTCAAAATGTTGTTTGTTAAACATGGATTTACAACGAGAGGAGCAGATGAAATGATTCAGAGCTTCAACGCTGTCCCCTCCCTCAGCTACTCTTTTGCTCTCTCTGGTGGTAGAAAGGAACTTGCCAATGCTGGCTTCATGACCCCCGTGCTTCCATCGCCCACAGTTGACTATCTCCTCAAGCGCCAAACCCTCCTCGGATTTGCGCATTCCAGCTGCAAATGTTTGCAGTGAAATCTTCCCCCCTCTGAGTTTCGCTTAATCCCTCTGCTGTGCAGTGCACTGGCTTTATGTGTGACCCTTCAGAGATGTCTTCATCGTGTGTGTGTGTGTGTGTGTGTCCAGTATGTATGTGTGTGATCCTTCAAAGATCTATCTTTATCATGTGTGTGTGTGTGTGTTCAAGTGACCAGTGTCTGTGTCACCAGTGTGCGTGTGTGTGCACACGCGTGCGTGTGTGTAGGTCACCTTCAAGTGTCATTCCCCAGGTACACTCTTTTTGGCTTTTGCAGGGTCTCTGGATGACCTGGCTCTCTCCCAGCGGGGACGGGTGGGCGCAGAGGGGGGCTGACCGGTCAGTGAGCCCCCGGGATCCACCTCTCTCTGTCTCCCCAGTGCCGGTATTGTACGAACAAGCCCCTGGCCTGTGACATAGCTCAGGAGTAAGGTGCCGCTGGAAGACCTGCCGATCTGAGCTTGATTCCGGGACTTCTTTTTTTTTTTTTTTTTTTGAATGGAAGCAAACACAGGATGAATTTTATTAGACAAATTTGTAATAGTTAAATATCATTTGGGTTTTTTTGTTTGTTTGTTTTTAAAAGCTTTTACAAAATATATTATAAGTCAGAACATGGGCATATTGGTGATTACATCTGCAGTTTGTACAGAGCAAGGTGGCAATGAAGGCTCTCAGTCAGTGCTCATCTGCACCTGTGAGATTCTTTAACAAGGTAAATTTACCAGGTACATTGAGTTACGAATAAAAATAACAAATATTCAAATAGTCATAAATGTGCTCACGAACTTGAGGACAACCTCGCTTGTTCCCATCTCAAACTTTTGCACTTTTCACTTTTTCTTTGCCCAACTGTGCTTCATAGTTTTTTTTTTTATTTCCACTCATACAAACTTAACAGGTACATCGGTCCCCCCTCCCTCCCACCCCCTATCGCCCTGTACCCCCCTCCCCTCCCCGTCCCATCCCCATCCCCCAGTGCCTCCCCCTCCCATCCCCGGAGCATCCTTTAATGTACATGCCAAACTCTCCTCTGGGTCCTCCTCTCCGATGAGGTGCAAGAATCGGTGGCATTTCCCAGAACCCTTTCCTGTGTTCCCGTTAAGCTTAGGAACACTACTGTGGCTGTCAATCCCTTGCCTCCCAGGATCTTAGTGCCTTTAGCAAATGCTAGACTTTGTGAGGTCAATAGTGTGTTGGACATTGCGCAGGGCATGTAAATTCCAAATATCATTGCTTCGGCCCCAAAGCTGCCATCTGACCCCACCTGTTTGCCACGGCGTGCACGTGCACCCCTTCTCTCCCCTCTCTCCCTTGCTCAAACAAACAAACACTTCGAGGTAGAGCAATGGATGGTGATTTCCGAAGTCACCCTTGGGCCTCCACAGGCCCACACAGTTAAGTACACTCTTGTGCACGTGTACATGCATACATGTGCATGTGCGTACAAAAAAAAATGCTAATTGTGGAGCTGGAGAGATGGCTCAGGGGTTAAGCCTCTGCCTCAAAAGCAAAAGGACCTGAGTTCAGATCCCAGATCTCACATAAACATGCCAGATGGAAATGACAACAGCTTGCACTTCAGGCCCTGGAAAAGCAGAGCCCGGAAAACTCCAGACCAAAGCAAAGAGGAGATAGCACAATCCGGGGTGATTCCCCAAATCACCCTTGGGCCTCCACAGGCACATACAGTGCCTTCTGATACATATACACACCCAGACACCCACACACCCACACACACACACACATATACAGACACATGGACAAAATTAAATAATAATAATAAAGAGGCTAATACAAGGGACGGTTCTCAAACTTCTCCGTGTAGCCAAGAAGTCAGGGGCCAGAGATTGGGCTCATGTGGCACCAGAAAGATGCCCAGTATGACGCACGAGACTCGAGAGACGGAGCTGAGGCAGCTGTCACTCACCAGACCTCTGTCTTCCTCCCCAGCAAATGATCGAGGTGGTCAAGCCCGCCAACTACCCGTTCCCAGCGCCCCTGGAGGAAGGCATCTCACTGGATATTTATTCCACATTCATCGAGCCGCTGCCTGGCTGGGAAACTGAAATGAAGGTGGGTGTCCCTCGGCCGCCCTTCCCAAGCAGGATTCGGGTGGGAAAGGAAAGACACTAGATGTCCCTGCTTCGCCTTTGCCTCTGACTGTTTCCCCTACCAGCTGCGAATGTTGCCTTCGGAGTTGATTCAATCATGAGCCAAGAGGGCTGGGCAAATAAGTCTCCTCCCCCTCTACTTCCGGCCCCTCGCTTTGCTCAAGGGCATAGTTAGCTACTTGGCAATCAAAGCCTCCAACTCCAGTCACAGTTGTGAAGGATCCATTGTTAACCCCTGAGCAGACCTGAAGGAGATTGGCTAACTGATGGGCGGGGCACCGCTGGGGCAGGTGGATTAGCCGGAGAGAGCGGGTTAAGGAGGGTTCCGTATACTTGGCCAGCTAGGTAGGCCTGGCAAGGAGATGTGGGTGGCCAGTGGTGGTGCGATGAGCTGCCCCACCAAGCTGGCATAACAGATGTGACCGTACAGCCATAAGGCAGAATAAAACTCCCTGTTTTCCCTTATGGTTATCAGCAGCAGGCAGGCTAACGACTACAGGCACCATAAGTCGTCAAGACTCAAGAGAAATACAGACAAACAGAGTACTAAAAAAAAAATCAAAGTCTCCTTCCAGTTTGACGTTGCTGCTGGTAAGATGGTATCTGGTGGACGTGTGAGGCTGTGATTCCCCGGGACCTCCGGTACTTTGGCGAACGTTGTTTCCTTTCGCTACTTGACCGCATTTCCTTCCCCCCTCAGGGTGAAGAGCAGGACTTCCAGGAGTCGCCAGTCAGAGAGGGACATGACTGACGAGGATCCGCTCCAGGGCTTCACCATCGAAGATGTCAAGTCGGTGCTGGCTAAAGTCACAGACAGTGTGCTAGCGAACATTCAGGTACTGAGCAGGGACGGGGTGCGGACGCCCTGATCCGAGCAACTCAGGCCTGGGCTGTAGACACCATCTTCAGGAATCAGAAAGACCAGCACGCAGACTGGCCAGCGGCTCCTAGCCCGGCGTCTGTTGCCAGCTTACAAAATCGTTCAACACCTTAACCCCAGCCAAACACCCTAGTGAAGACTCGGAGTCTTGTTCCACTGGAAACACGGCTGACGCAAGGATAATTGGCCCGCATTTCTGCACAGCAAACACGGAGGAGCAAACCATAACTCTTGATTAGCTAAGTCATGGCACCAAATTTCTTTTGAAAAAAAGTCTTCCAGAGGCCTCTCTAGCTTTCCACGTGTCACTCACATGCAAACTCTTTATATCCACGGCCACATCACTGGGGCAGCTGCTGCCCCCCCCCATTCATCAGCTAGCTAGCTTTATGCTTAATGCTTCCTCTTGCAATCCAGCTCACTAAGACTCATTTCCAGTGCAACACAAAGACAGGAATTCACATGATTTTCCAAGCCCAAGGAGTCGATAAAGTGAATTGCATATTTGGGAGTAAATTTGCAATTTCTTAGAAATGCTTGTAAATCAAGACCGTTAATGCATCTGAGGGGGAGATTTACTTGTTATCTGAACTTAGGAACATATATATTTTTTAAAAGCACACTGTATTAATGACTCATTTAGAAAGAACAGAAGATCAGTCTGTCTTAAGCACACCTTGAACACTTAATGATCTGCTGCCAATGGTATCAGCCAAAGTCCTTGGCTTACTAAAGGCGGGAGGGTGTTCAGTGTTTATCTGAAATTGTGGAAGAACACGTTTTACACAAAGGTGTATTGTTCATAACTCCGTGAATGGAATCACTAGTTATTTGTGGAAGGGCAGAGTGCAATTAAATTAAGCTGACTTCAGAGCCTATCTCCCTGTTAGATTTGATAACATTTCATCTAAATACAGTTGATGTATAATCATGGTCCCAGACTCCTTTGCCACCCCACAGCTCGGAAATTATTGCCCAGAAACTACTAGGCTGCAATAGTGTTGTTTGCCGGCCCCACAATTGAAAACATCTTGACCAAGACACATTCCACACAGTGGGCCGTTTAGTTTTAGCTATTTGCTATTTTTTCCTTTAATATTAGCATGTGTGTGCACGGTATCTTTCTCCTCTAGCAGAGCAGGATCATTCTGTGTGCATGTTCTCTTCCCGTTAGCCCAAAGCCATCTCAGAAATTCATTACCTTGCACATCTACATGTAATTAAGCACACAGAAATCAGAGCCGAGGGGAGACTCTTAAGCCCTCAGATACCTTGGCTACTGCTTTGTTGAGTCCTCTGGACGTCGGCCTGGGCCATATTACTACTGATTCTTTTTTCCAATGAAATGGCAAAAGAATACATATTTTCACAATGGTTGAAGATAGTAAACCACCTTCTGTATTTTTATTTTCCTTCATTCACCCTACCAACCTGGACCCAAGTGAAGAGGGAAATTTTCCATTTATACATTGAAGAGTGGGGCACACAGCGATGATATCATCTGTCTAGAGTTCCAGAGTTAGCAATGGGGGGAAGCCCCAAGGACAACCTGTGGATAACATCCCCGCATTATCCACAGAAGCACTTCTAATAACGTGATCAGGTTACTTCCAATTTTAATAAGCTTGTGGGATGGAGCTTTCTCAGGGTTGCAGAGAAACCCCGAGTGACTCTTTACCCTCTGCCCTAACTAATGACGCTTCTTCTTCAGGCACAAACCAGTTGCTTCCCACCTCTGAAACCTGGCTTTGAGCATTTCTGACTCAACACTGTTATGTTACTGTCCTAGAAATTCTAAAGCTTATACCATTCCTATAGTTTGTGCAGGGAAAGTCATCGGAGAAACCGCGCTTTGGTCTCCCACCTACGTCAGCGTCCGTAATGTACCACTTCCTGAGACTCCCTGCAAATCCTTAACGTTTTTCTGTTAATTCACGTGTTTTCCTTCCCGCTGATTGACTTTGCAGTTCTAGAGATTCATTAGGAATGAAGCTATCTTAGCTGTTAATTAAAATTAGAACTAAATAGAGCAAACATGTTAAGCTTATATAGTTTAGGTATTTTAATTTTGAAGCTGCATTCAAAATGAAATGATTTTGGCCCTGAGTTGTGTAATAAAATTACGCTCAATGGGGCAAACCTTAATATACTTAAAGAATTACATCTCACAGACACAGGAATGCTAATGCTAAATCCCCGCATTAAATGTTGGCCACTGGCCCTGACATAGCACAGAATAAAATAATGTGAAAAAAAATTGAGGCAAGTTTGTCCTCTTGGGATTCTATATATCTTTGGGTCGACTTTAAATTCTCTGAGTTAGAGAAATTGAGGGAAAGCACCTCTAGGTAGTGGTGCTCTGAGCGATGTCAAGAGGATGCTGCGGGCCAGGGCAGCCGATGAGCAGACAGGGGTCTTACCTGGGCTGCTTGTGCCTGCACTAAAGCACCAGTCAGCAACGTCTGCAGGTCTGGAAGAATCTTCTGTCAACACAGAGCTCTCCACGCGCATCGTGCCCACACGGGCCTTTGCCCCGAAGCCTAGTGTGGAGCAATAAATTATTGCAGTGGCAGAAGTGACCCCACATCATTGTATCAACCCCAGTGAGCGGGGAGAGGAGCAGTCAGGAGTCCAGCTGTCCCTAGTCTGAAGCATGAGGTGGTTGGCAGGCAGGGAGGAGCGTCACAGAAGCAAAGCGTGGCCATGTTCCCAATGCTTTTCTTCACACCACTCCAAGCCCTACACCATCTGATATGCTCTAGACCCTAAGTCTATTTTTAGAAGTGTGTTGACTATTTATTTTGAAAAAGAGAGGCACACTATGTGTCGTGGCACACAGGTAGAGGTATGTACATGCATGTAATGGCACTGCAGGTGGAGTCGCACACATGCATATCATAGCACGCGGGTGGAGTCGCACACATGCATATCATAGCACACAGGGTGGAGTTGCACACTTGCATGTCATAGCACACAGGTAGAGGCACACACACATGTCATGACACACAGGTAGAGGTATGCATGTCATGGCACGCAGGTGGAGTCGCACACATGCATGTCTTGGCACATAGGTAAGAGGTCAAAGTCAGTTCTCTCCTTCCACCATGCAGGCTTCCGGGGCTCCGCCTCAAGTGGCCCAGCTCGGGAGCATATGTCTTACCAATGAGCCATCCGGACAACCCTGGGATTATGAGATCAAAACCCTATTTGCTCCCTTGATCTTTCAGATAACAACGAGCTGGGAGCTTAAGCCACTTGCCTGAAGCCACACGGTTGAGACAGCCCGTAGGTCTCTCCACGCACACGCCAGCTGTACTCCAGTCATGCGTGAAGGGACCCACAAGAAATGAGATCTCTGTGACTCTGAGAGCCACCCTGCACCTTCCTTGGCCCCCTTCACCCAACCCCCAAGAAAGGGGAAAAAGTAAAGAAAAGCTTGAACCCCATGAAAAAAATTGATGCTCACATGAGTTCTGAATCCAACACCATTGACCCCATGGCGTTCCTGTGAGACATAAGAACTCTTACTCCCAAGGCAAGACAAGATTTCATCAGCTAAAGCAACAAGAACATACATTTCACAATTATCTATCACATGCGCCCTTTCTAAAAGCAAAAAAACAGGGCTGGGGGATGGTTCAGGGTTAAAGTCTTTGCCTCAAAAGCAAAAGGAACTGACTTTGGACCTCTGGGTAAAAATGTCGGGTGGATGTGGTGGTCGAACGTAACTCCAGTTCTGGAAGGTAGAACCTGGGAGACGCCTGAGCAAAGGAAAACAATAAGGAAGAAGAACAATTCAGGATGATTTCCCATGTCACTTGGGCCTCCACAGGCGCACGCATACACACACACATTGCACATGCACATACACGTACACACACACACACACACACACACACACACACACGCCCAGAAGCAAAAAGGAAAAATAGTGAAAAGATTACATCTGAGTTTAAACTTTCAAACTTTTTTCTATTGAAATTAAATAATAAAAATCTCCCAGAAATATATTTAGTACCCCCCCCCAAAAAACCACCAATTAGGATGTACATAGAAATATATTAAGCTTGAAAGTATCAAAGCTTCAGCACCGCATCTGGTTCTCCTGCTCTTCGTCCCCTTGAAGATGTTCCCAAACCCACCCAAGCAGCAGCAAGCCCCCCATTTTGCCACTGTCTGGGGCACCTTAATATGTCTCTAGAAAGGAAGGCGCCTCCTGAGCTCCCAGCAGGGGGCAGTGTGCCAGTTTCCCGCAACTGGGCCGATCAGGACTGCGCAGCAGGTCTGCAGAACGATCCGGGAGCCACCCCAAAGCCTGTCTCTAGTGGCTTCCTTTTTTCTTCTGAACTACCAAAAATATATTGCAAAGTGGCATCGTCCCAACCGTAGTCTGATGAATACACTTAATTGTGAGACTTGTTCTAACTGAGAGATGGTTTGTGATACCATTTCACCCCAGAAGCTTCCCAGGACCCCACTTAGAAAAACCAAAGAGGAGAACAGGGCCCCAGGCCGCCGCAATAACTCTGCCCAAGGCACTGATTCTGGTTCTGCGCTCCTTGGTTGAGTCGGTCTGAAAACACAGATAAATTCTTCCAGCTCGAAACACTAGGTTGTGTGAAAAATGGCTGTCCAAATGCCACTTCCTGCTCATAGAGCCCGCTGCACACGGCAGCGCGCAGAGAAATGCGATAAAGTGTTATCGCATCGCCCCAGGTTGAAACAGGCAAAACAGGAAGGCGTGTGGGGGATCATGTCTGTCTTTGCCCACCATAGTATGTTACAACCACAGAGCAATGTGCATCTGCAGATAGCTGAGTCCTGACCACTTCTTTTTTTCTTTTTTCTCTCTGATTATCTTCGCAGACTGAGATAAACGAAAAGCTGCAAATGCATGAGGAGGCCTTCAATGCCCGGATAGAGAAACTGAAAAAGGCCTGAGGGCTGAGGACCAGGAGCCCAACCACCACAGAGATGGGTAAACCCAGCCAGAAGAACGGATTCGCCACAGTAGCATGTCTCCTCCATCTTGCTGAGTCCCCTAAGGAATTAGAAAGTACTAGGTCCCATCTTGCCATCTCTGCTCACCTAGTATCTATTATACCAACCTCATAAGAATACTTGGTGTCCAAGAGTTTGGAGCATCATATAGGAAAGTACAATGGCTTTTAGGGTGATCATCTGAAATTTTGACTAATAAATGCTGTTCATCTTCCCTGAGAACAAAGCCAGGGTTTTTTTTTTAATATGACCATAAGTAAAGAAAAATAATAACAGTATAGCCCATTATTGACCCAGATGGACAGTCACATTGAAGAAACACTGTAAAAAGGACCCAGTGTCTCACTGCCAAGGGTAAAGCTTGCTACAGTTCCCATACATGCACTAAAGTCGCTTTTCCTGATTCAACTCATTTGGTTTTCTTATTTAAATGTTTCAGTGTGAAGCCAATTTTCTGAAATTCCATAATGCAGTTTGAAGCATTTTAATTTATTCCGTGCCGTATTTGTTATTTCTAATCTTGTTTCCCTCCCAGGAGAATACATGACCTATATAAAAAAGAAGCAGTACATAAATGGTTATTAAAGACCAACCTATATATAGATTGTAAAATCTTAAATACAGATCAAACTCACAGAGCTCCTAAAATTAACCACTGGAAGGACTGAAGAGAGAGAGAGAGAAAAAAAAAAACTCTTGAGTCTTTAAATAGCCTTATGAAAATATAATTTAAAAATGAAAATAACCACACTTCGTCAACTGATTGTCCCTGTTAGAAAGATTAATTAATTGCTCCCTGAGCCCTCCCTGATGTTCCTAGACGGCCAAGGACTCTGGACCGGGGAGCAGAGCATTGCTCCGGGGTGTAGGGGGGTGGGGGAGGGGGGCGTGGGCTGTGCCGTCTTGCCCATCAGAACGGAAGAGGCCAGAACATGTTCGTCTGGGACACAGATGAAGCAACCAAAGCTATACTTCAGGTAAAGTTCGTCTGTAGAACTGCACGTGTGTTCTTTGCTCCTACATGAAATTCAAGTGACTGTGCAGCCCCACCCAGAGCTCACGTCAGCTTCCTCGGCGGCCGAAAGGAAACCAAAGACAGACAGCAAAGAAGCTTCTCCAAGTCACCGAGCACAGGTCAAATGCCAGGGCTGTGACGACCCACATGTAAGTCACAGCAAAGATAGTAACGGCAATAACAACAGTAATGGAAATGAGAGTCGACATCACATTTTTAAATGAATACTCTCTGAGCTTTTAAGTTAATATTGAATTTGGAAAGGAATATGGACATTTTTGTGAAGTAAAAAAATATTAAACACGCAATGTACACAGTGAAAACTAAATCTCTCCCCGGGTATTTCCATTCCTCTCCCCAGGGGCACCCACAGCCTTCATTAAATCCTTAGAAATGTTTTCCACATCCAACCAACTCTCTTAAGCATGGTCTTTTTTTTTTTTTTTTAATATCACTTGTGTTGTTCTTTCCATCTTTTTCAACAATAAAGTATCTGAGAGATCATTCTGAGTGTCAATTCATTTTAGTGGTCTTATAATATTTCATTTTTATCAATTCCACTGACCATGTAGAGCTCCTAGTAACGAGTCTCTTGCTTCTGGTCTGGTCCTTGCTGGTGTCCCTGGTGCTTTGCGATCCCAGCATGCACCACGTGCACACATGTCTAAGGATGCAAGATTATGCCTGCAGGATGGGACTCCACGGAGGAACCTGCCGATCAGCCTGCGCGTGCATTCTGAATTTTGATGGACAGACAGGCAAAGCTCTCTCACCGCCCTGCCTGCTCAGCAACAGAGACTTCCGTGAACACCTCTTTCTCTGTATTAGTATGGGCGGAATCCATCAACCTGATTGGTTTTTTTGTCTTTGTCATTCTGATAGGTTAAAATTTTTCATAGCATCATTTCAATTTTCTTTTATTGTTTTTACATGACTTAAGCACCTTTTCATATGTCCATAAGCAAACGTGTATTCATTGTATGCACATACTCAGTTATTTATATGTGCACACATAAACATTAATTTGATCTTCTCAATGGCCATGAGGGATCTGAAGATTTTGTCAGCCTCGCTTCACTGGGCTGGAGCATAATGCTTAGAGAAATTATGAGCTTAAACCAAGTTAAACAATTTAGTAACTGGTAGGCCAGGGCTTCAAGCCTGTGTCAACCCAGTTTACAGATGTGGCTGTTGAGTGACAGAACAGTTTTGAGCAATTATCCCGTCCAGTCCGTGAAGGGATCATGTTTTGAACCCAGACCTGTATGATTATAACCCATTGTCTTTGCCTGTCCATCTTGTAGTTGGGATGAACTCAAGTGAACATCAGGCCAGCGTTTCCCCTGTTGGTTGTACCCACTGAAAACTGGCTCAGCGGACTGAGCACCAGGGCTGGACGTGCAGGAGACCACCATCGGGACCTCCCGCTCACGAGGCAGCGGCTCAAGCCCTGAGCCGTCTCTCGACCCTGTGCCGCGTGGCCCACAGAACGTGCTTCAACGTCTCAGGGAGAGACAGCCCTTCTCGCGACAGAATGTCCTGGTTGGCGCCATGATAAAGACACACTTCTGGGAGTCGCGACAGCGCCACACCGAGGAACTTGGCTCGGAGGGTCAGGGAAGGTGTGTCCAGGGCTGAGATCTCAGAAACGGGAAGGAAGATGAGTTTCAGGAGGAGAAAGACGCACATGCCAAGGCCCTGTGGCATGAGCGAAGGCCAAGCAGTAGACTGGAGCCCTGGTTCTCTCAGAAGGTGAGAAGCCACATCGTCAATTTCATGTCTAACCTAAAGAGAGAGAGAGAGAGAGAAGAGAAGGAGAAGGGAATGGTTAACAAGCTTTAAATAGCAAGTCGCATAGATTAGTGTCTCTATGGAGCTCATCTCTCTGATAGCAGGATTTCCACCCATGGAGACCTAGAGAAGATTGTGGTGAAAAGACCCCCACTGCTATGAGGGCTAGAAATTCCACATCTTAGCAATGCTCTACGAGTGCGAGAAATAAAGAAAATTAGCTTTCCCCAAGCCACGGGGTCTCCTCGCTTTCAGTGGATGAAGCAGCCCGCTGCAGAGTCAATTACATTCCCCCCTCCTGTCCCCAAGACAAGAAACAACCTCCCCGCAGCATCCACTGAAGACGTGTCTTTCCATCAGCGGGAAGAGGGGGGCACTTTCCTGCAGCCCCATGGAGTCTCAAGGAAGGAACATATTCACCATGGGATGAGCAGGCCGTAGACAAGTGCTCTCTAAGCGCACCCCCCCACTCCCCCAAGCATAACTGTGGATCCTTTTCCCCAAAATCTGAACGGAAAGCCCCACACCCCATCCCTACCACCTGACTGGGCCCATTCAATCATCCCTGTAGACTGTGAACTTGTATGTCCCTCCTTCATGTTTCAGTTCCCCCTGGAGGAAAACCTATGATTATGCAACGAGCCGGTCTTCTAAACCCCACATGGCACGCTCAGGAGCATGCTCCTTTCTGCTCGTCCAAGTCCCGCTGGCTGTTTTCCTGAGGTCGTGGTTGAATATGCGTTGCACCCCCCATATGTTTGAATCCTAAGCTGGTGTTTGGGAAGGCGGGGGCACCTCTAAGAGAGCCTTGTTGAAGGAAGACGCGTCGCAGGGGTGGGCCTCAAGGTTGGTTAGTCCCGCCCTGTTCCCCCCGCAGTCAGCTCTGGCCACAGCCAGGTCAGCCAGTTCCCACTCCCTCCATGATGGCGGCGAGCTGAGCCACCAGCATCTGCCATCTACCGGGTCTTTTCTACCACAAAGGACCATTTCTCCCCGCTGGTACCGTGAGCCCAATACGTCTCCCTTTGCTCCCTTGAAGGGCCTTGGTCTGAGAAATATTAACTGTAACACCTGGACAGTTGCAGTTCACCTGCATGGTTGCAGATAAATGACCATCAAACGGCTTAAGGGAACAAGGGTTTATCCTCTCTTACGATTCCTGGTTACAGTTCTCCGTCCAGCTTGACGGGAGAGCAGCACCAACACCAGGGCCGAGGGAACTGGCCACCATCACTGCATAACGACTGAGAGATGGACGATCCTTACTTGCCAGACCAGCATGTCTGGCCAGGTATACAGAAGGATGCCAACTCTCTCAACCAGCTCTCTGTGATTTATCCAGGGCCTAGTCCCACCCCCCATGGTCTGGGTCTTCCCCATCAGCTAGACAATCTCCTTCAGGTTTGCTCTGGGCTTAACTCAACCATCAGCTCTCTACAACTGTGCCCAGAGCTCAAACCCTCAACAGTCAAGTTGACACCTGTGCCTAACGACACACATTTGTATGTCCACTTTCACGGCTGCCAAAATACTCGTTAATTTAAGTTTCCTGAGCAAAATGAGTCTGGTCAAAATAATCTCATCTTGTTGGAATTTACAAATGCCCTTAAAAAGTAAATTCTAAAACATCCCATTTGCCTTGGTCCATCCCAGAGGAAACCAGATACTGATAAGCCTGGCTCATCACACGACCAGTTGCCAAAGAGGTTTCACTCTTGTCACTGTTGTTACTTAATCTGACACTTCAGAGAGTGCCCGATGACTTGCCCCTGGGGGTCATTTTGGTATTTGTTTCTTCTTGTTAATCCAGTTTATTCTGAGCACTTTCTAGACAGTGGGATAAAACAAAGTCCTTAATTCTACCAGCCAATGAAGTTCCTCAACTGCAGGCTGATGACAAAGCAATGCGCAGGCTGATTTGCTAGAACGGTGACCGAGCGAAATAAATACCAGAAGTCACAGACAGAGAGGGCAGGGAAGTGGGGGGCTGCTTTGCCTAGGGGGCTCTGACAACTGCTGGAGGGGTGACCTCCTGGGATGAGAACAGGAAAGGGAACCAGCCAGAGCCCTGCCTGACCTCTGCCTTGTGCTATCAAGAAGCACCCCAGTTACTCGGAGCAGCTCTGAGGGATGGGGGCGAACCAAGGACCATGCCTCTTAGGCTATGACGGTTTACCCTGATCCTCCCCTCCTTTCTTCTCCAGCATGTTGGCGTGGCCATCTCTCACCCCACTCTTTCAAAAGGAAAAAACATACGAAATCACAGTCCATTTATTTAGGGCAATTTTCATGCAGATTTATCTTACAGAAGAATTCCAAACAAATTATGTAATTATTCCATTGGGAAGATAGAGCAGCACAGACCCTGGCTATGAGAAGATCGTGTGGATCTGTCCAAAAAATAAGGTGTGGAAAAGGTTGGGTGGGCAGGACACCCTCACAGGCAGCGAGCAAACCGCCCATTATCTTGTTGATTGTGTATTATCTACATAACCTTCCTCCCCCCAAATTCATCCTTCCCATCTAACCATGGGGAAAACACTAAGAGAACTGCAATGGGGCCTATATTCTGTTACATCTTAATGATGCACCTCGACACTGACAAGGCCATTAAAAACGGGAAGGACTATAAGAGCTGCTCAGGAATGATGATGGCCAATGATGGGTCGGTCCTCGAATGGATCCTGGCTGGATCCCAGATAGGCTCCAGCTAGGTCTTAGATGGATATCAGATAGGCCCCAGGACAGATCCTAGGTGGATCCCAGATCGATCCAGGATCCAGGATGGAATTCTGGATGGGATTCAGGAACAATAAAAAATAAAAAAGGAATTCCAAAGAGCTCAGAATGAACAATGAAATCTAATATGTACATGTCTACGTTGCTATTAATAGAAACAAATGTTGCATAATACCAGGTTAGTAGTGGTCCTGACACTTGGTCATAACTGGAGGAGAGGCAGGGAAGGGGGTCGTATATGAGTCTATGACAGCTGCCTCTTTCTTTGTGCATCTGAATCAGGTCTGAAAACTAAAATCTAGTGGGTCACTTGTTTGACATTCCTCTGCAAGATAAATCTGCATGAAAAATGCCCTAAATAGATGGGTGCAGTGGTAGATTCATTATGTAAGGTAATTACTTCTTTGTGTGCACAAACAGAGCTCATCCTAAGCCAGCATTCCATGGAATAACTGACACTCTCTCAAGTAGCATGAATTACACAGCTAGGCATTTCCTGCCAGAGCTGCACCTTAAACAATTCTCCTTTGAAGTCAGTCATGTGACAATGTCTACAATTCATTCAGAATTTCTCCTAGTGCCTGTGCCCTCAATAGGAGACCATATCTAAGAAAAATCTAGCCAAGATCCTCAGTCATTCCCTTGCTGATCATCTTTCCTTTTGGCCAAAGGCAGTTCTTTAACCGATGCACTACTTAATTCACTGAAAATTACATTCCAAATGCAGGAATCCAATTCATGCTATAACTGAAGCAAAAAAAAAAATCGTGTTAAATGCTAATCATAGCTAGCTCAAAAGGTGAACACCAACTTCCAAAGTGCCCTGGTGCACGCAGTAGGCAGGTTGAAGTACCCTGGTGCACACAGTAGGCAGGTTAGTGAACCAAAAGGCTCGGTCAGAGCATGCGGAGAGTTGGAAGCAGAAGAGAACCTGATGTATTTCTCTCTCAAACATATTCGACAACTAGTTGTCCGGTTGCTATGGAGACCACTGAATCAGAATGTTTTAGCTGTGACATTGAATCTCAGAATGGCTTAAACAGCAACCAAAATATTCCAGATTATCTAACCAAAAAGCAAGCTCAGAGGCCGGGAGCTTCGGGGGGGGGGGGGTCCTTGAAGCCCATTGGCTCTGCGGCGGCCCGCAGTGCCCTGCTTCTATCCTTGGCTATGCCGAGCAACCCAAGAGGCAGCAACGCCCCACAGAGACTGGTGCCCAGGCCAGACCTTCCTCTCTCCATGTCTCTGTCTATTTTTTATTCTTAGACACTGTTGTTCTTGAAACAATGAACTTACGGTTTTTTTCCTCCTTACCACCCAATCCCATATCCCCTCCTGCCCCACCTCACACTTCCTCCTTTCCAGCCTGTCTCCTCTACTTCCACGACTTGGTTGACCGGTAGCCCAGCTGGGTTTCATCTGGGACGCCTGCTCTGGCAGGTGTCTGAGTACCTACCTGTTGGGTGAGGGTGACCCTCAGAGGGTAAGCCGGTGATCCTCTCTGGGTCAATCCAGTACTCAGGGAGCTGCAATGTCCCTTGAGATCTTTCCCCTTCCGTGGTGAAATGCTGATAGGCCAAGCACTATGCAAGTCTTGCAGACTTGCACATCACTGCAATGAGTTTCTTGGGTGCGGCGGCCCCTGTCGTGGCCAGAGGACACTGTGTGGCAGCATCTCTCCCTGCCCTCGGGCTCTTATGTTCTTACAACGCTTTTCCAGAAGGTTCTCTGAGCCTTGGGATGGGGGCACTCCACAGTCACCAGTTCTCTGCCCTTTGGCCAGTTGGGGTTCTCTGCATCGAACGCCTCCCACTGCAAAGGATGCTTCTTGGCGGAGTGCCCACAGCACCTCTAATCTACGGGTAAAATGACAACTTGTCCCCGGCTTCTCCAGGAGCATCTCTCCCAGTGTCCCTCTTGCCAGAACTGTGTCACGTGACCCATCCTGGAGCAGACACTGACTAGGGAAGGGGAATTGGAAGTCACTCAGTGAGTCAGGATTTGAGGGATGAGGATGCTCTAAAAAGCCGTGGACAGACACTAACTGGATAAAATTAGGATTCCACTGGGAAGAAAAGGCAATAACATGCTACCTGGCGGGCTCCAGACCTTCTTCCACATCATTTCATGTCTTGGAATAGCACAATACTCTTTCCCAAATTTAGACATAGACACATACACACAAGCATGCAGACACATGCACAGTGATCTTTCCTTTCTTTTCAAATTTTATTTACTTATTTATGTTTTTATGTGTGCGTGCGCGTGTGTGCGTGTGTGTGTGTGTGTGTGTGTGTGTGTGTGTGTGTGTGTGTATCAGAGGGTACTATGTGTCCCTATGTAGGACCACTTCTGCCTGGCGTTTTTATGTGGGACCTGGGATCCGAACTCAGGACCTTCTGTTTGCGATGCAGAGTCTTAATCCCTGAGCCATCTCTTCTTTCTTTTCAATGACCCCGTTGCCGTTGCTTATTACCATCTCTAGGTGTATCTCAGAAGTTATCCCTTCCCATCAGGCCTGTGGAAGAGCTTTGAGAAGCTTGAAGCAAATCCGTCCAGCTCTAAGATGCTGCCTCGTCCTGACCCGCTTCTTCCTGTTGATGTCCCAGGGACGTGGTTTTCATTCATTCAGCAGAGTGTGGTAATTGCAGCTTAAGAGTCTTGACAAAGATGTCCACGTGGTCCCCTTTATCTGTTAGGACTATTTCAAAAGGAAGAGGCTACACAGCAACGCTCAAGGCCAGCGCAAACCTGAGGAAATAGATCAGGAAGGAGTAAGACAAGAAAGTAGGCAGAATTTATCTTTCCATATAATGGCTTTGAGGGAATTAATGTCCTCTTTCCAGAACATTCAATGGTTATTCTCGTGTACTGAGGTACACCAAGGAAACTGGCAAAACATCACTCCAGGGATGTCTGGGAGGGCAGTTTCCAGAGATGATTGACAGCTGAGACAGGAACGGAAGGGGAAAGACCACAGTGAGGATGGACGGCCCCTCTGCTAGGCTGGAACCCAGATGGGGCAAAAAGAAGAAAGAGAATGTGGTCGGCCATGGCGCAGCCCCGAGGTGGGCATTTTGCTCTGTTAGGCTTCCGGCCGGTGACAACTACCTAACAACCCAGGGACAGCCAAGTCAATGGCTGTCACTGGCCAAATCAACCTTCCCTCCCGGAAGCCATGTCGCTCAGACATTTTTCACAGAGATGAAAAGCTAAGGATCGACGGCACTTCTGAGGAGCTGGGCATACCCTGCTGGGTCAGCACCGGCCCGCCAGCTCCCAGACCCACCCAGGGAGTCACGGGGTGTTCTCCATGCTCCGTGGGCAGCAATGGGGGGCCACAGGCAGCAGCTTAGAGAAGGAGACAGGGCTTCCCTGCAGTGAGTCTTCATTCTGGGGAAGCTTCTAGTCTAAGTGAGACGCACTCACCAGCTAGCCACCACACATGACCCCGAGACACTGAGACGTCCTCCAGAACTAGATTCTGGAAGGACGAGGTCGAAGCTGACGTGGCCACCAGGATCCTCAGGCTCATTGACAATCGACAACCTCAATGTGAGTGGAAAGAAAGAAGTAACGTGGGAAAGCCTGTTCTGGAAATTTGTGAGACATTCCCAAATTTACATGGGATCTGGGGATCCAAACTCACGCCCTGTTGCTTGCAAGGCGGAAGCTTTAACCACTGAGCCACCTTCCCAGCCCATGACTTTCCTGGCTTAAAAAAAAATCAACCAGGGCCGCAGAGCTAGTGCAGTTGGGAAAGTGCTCAGGGGAAACCACGAGGACCTGAGCTGATCCCCAAACTCACCCAGACAAAAATAAATATGAGGGAGGGATGGAGGGAAAGAGAGAGGGCGGGAGGGAGGGAGAGGGACAGCGGAGCACACTTGTCCTCTGGCACTGGGGATGTGGAGACAGGCGGATCCTTGGGTCTGTGGGCCAGACAGCGGAGAGGAACTGGTGAACTCTAGGGTGTGAGAAACCCTGTGTCCAAAAACAATGTGAACAGCACATGAGAAAGATCCTGGAGTGGACTTCTGGCCACCACATACACATGCACACACATGCACACCTGCATATACACACACATGCACACCTGCATATGCACACACATGCACACACATGCACACCTGCATATGCACACACATGCACACCTGCATATGCACACACACATACACATACATGTACATGCATGCACACCTGCATATGCACACAATGCACACATGCGCATACATGCATACACATATGCAAACACATGCACATATACAGACACATATGAAGACATGCACATGCAGATAGAGACACACGTACATACACACATGCAAACAGACACACTGCACATGCACATGCAGAAGTAACATAATACACATGTATACACACAAACCCACACATACAAATAAACACACCACATACACATGCATGTGCAGAGACAGACATACACATGGACATACATACATGTAGACACACATGTGCAGACACTACACAAACAAATGCAAACACACATGCAGACAGATAACACACATCTACACATCTTATTGTACAATAAATTCTCAGCATGGGGAACTTGGGGTTCTTTATTCTGATTTGTTAAGTTAGTTTCTATTTTTGTGCAATATCATATTTCCAAGGATTTGGGTTTTATAACATTCTCAGATCTGAAAGACTTTGGCCCTTGCTCCTTCTTGCTTCTTGCGCCTCTCTTCCTGCTAACTCCTTATTCACATAGACCTTGGACTAATACCAGCAGATACGAAAATACTTCCTGAGGTTTTCCACAGAATTGTATTTAAAATTCTTTACTATGTTTAAACTGTCTGCACATACAGTCACACACACATATATAGCACATGCACACACACACACACACACACACACACACACACACACACACACACAAGCTACTATATTTCTATGGAATGTGAAAGAATGTAAAAGAATGTCTCACCTTGATTAGAATTTCCATGCCAAATCCATTCCCAGTAAAGAGGAGATGAGTTCAACGACTGGAATTAGCTGGTTAGCGTCCGTCCCTGTCTGGGATCCACTGGAGGAGAGGACCTGCCTGTGTCCCGCTGGTTCTGCTGCCTCAAGGTCGAGCACGGTGCTGGGTTCCGAGCTGGTACTTCTCGAATATTCTGTAGCGGGTAGCAGATGGCACACAGACACGCTGGCTGGTTGAGTCGCTTACCACCGCAGTAAGACAACATGTAGAAATTACAAGTGTAATTAACGCAGAGCTAAAACCATTCTCTTGTGCAGAGAGTCAGATTACTTAACCAAAAGCCATGAGAAAAACAATTCTAAGAAATAAGAAAGATGAGACTTAAATATTAAATATGTTTCTCAGAGGATCACACACATGCAAACATAAAGACTTTAAAGCAGAAGGGGGGCTTATTGGGAAGAACTGAGGGTCCGGAAAGAGAATAAGGAGGAAGAGATAGAGAACATGGGGTAAAAATGATTGAAATTAATTTATGTACACATGCAATGCCAATGAATAAAAAAGAAACAGAAAGTCAAATCTCTATCAATTAATAATGGTTTGAGGCATAAGTGTTTAAAATCCTTTGCTGTAGCAACAGATATTCAAAACAACAAGAATAAAAATCTGCCTAAAGAAAATTATAAAACCCTCCTAAAGGACATTTTGCTAGATGCAAAGTTTAAACATAGTAAAGACGATTGAATTTTAAATACAATTCCGTGGAAAACCTCAGGAAGTATTTTCGTATCTGCTGGTATTAGTCCAAGGTCTATGTGAATAAGGAGTTAGCAGGAAGAGAGGCGCAAGAAGCAAGAAGGAGCAAGGGCCAAAGTCTTTCAGATCTGAGAATGTTATAAAACCCAAATCCTCAAAAAAAAAAAAAACCAAATCCTCGGAAATATGATATTGCACAAAAATAGAAACTAATTTAACAAATCAGAATAAAGAACCTCCAAGTTCCCCATGCTGAGAATTTATTGTTCAGTAAGATTTATTTGGAAGGAAAAATGTATGGTCTTTGGAGCTATTCCACCCAGAGATGGCCTTCTCCACAGACCTGTGACTTAATCATGTCATGGTAGTTACCATAGGCAACCATGAGAATTCAATCTACAGGAAATGATGCTGGAATAGCTTGTTATTTGAGGGGAAACGTTTACAGGTTATGCATTTATTGTTTGCATGTCAAATTTTACAGAACACATCTAAAACTACAAAATAGCTGTAAGAAAATTTGAGTGTTTATTTTCCTCAGATGAGAGAGAGCAGTAACAAATAAAACTAATGAGGTATCGTCACAAAGAGCATGTAATAAGAAATTGTGATGTTTAGGTCGGAAGTGTTTAAACCTTTCCATGTGAGGAATAAAAAGTATTCACTGTGAGCATAAAAGGAAGCAGAAATCTGGGGTAAATAGTTTCAGCCTGAAAATTAGTGATATTTTAAAATATAAACAAGCCTTTAAGGTCAATACAGAAAAGTGTCAATAACCACATTGCTAAGGACCTGGATAGATATTTCACATTTTCGACCATGAATGCAAATTATCAAGAATAAAGTGTTTAATTTCATCAATTCTTGAGTCTGAATGCCCTGAAATTTAAATTGGGATGTATTTGAGTGCAAGGAAAGTCTTAAAGAGAAATTCAGAAATAAAATATCGGGCACACTCTTCTCTCAGACTCTCACAGAAAGGATTGTTCCCCTCCCATTTAACCCCCGTCCGCCAAAGTCTGCCTTAAATTTCAAACGACGTGCCAGAATTCATTTTTGGTAAATCGCAGTGTAGTCACTTAGTGCCCCCCCATTCTTTTTCAGCATGGCATTTTCACACCATCGGTAATTTCCATGTCATAAATGCCCGCTGGGAGGGCAGAAGTGAATGATGGGAGGGTCACTGAGCAAAAGCGTGCAGATGCTGGGTTCTGGGTCCTGCCTCCCTGACTTCAGCTGGAGCCTAACAGTTAGGGGGCCAACCACGCACCCTCCAAGGCAGTGAGAGTTGTGCCCGGTGAGACCACCACCCACGCCCAACTTTCAGAAGCAAAAGATAGAAGTAGGTAGACTGGCATTGTGGGGTGTGTGTGTGTGTGTGTTCACATGTGTGCAGGTGCACATACATGTGTGACCCATATAAAGCAACAAGACAATTCAGGTGTCTCTCTCCCAGCACTGACTCTCACTGTTTTATTTATTTTGTCTTCTGTTTTGTTTCAGACAGGGTCTCCCCCTGGTGTGAAACTGTTCAAGTAAGCAAGACCAGCCAGCAATCCTCCTGGCTCCCTGGTGCTGGGTCTACAAATGCACAGTACCTTTAAAAAAAGGTTCTGGAGCTGGAGAACTGGCTCAGGGATTAAGATTCTGCCCCACCAGCAGAAGATCTGGAGTTGAATCCCAGGTCCACATAAAAACACCAGGCAGAAATGGCAGTGGCCTGAGCCTGGGAAATCCCAGAGTAAAGCAAAAGGGAGGTAGAAGCAATCCGGAATGATTCCCAAGGTCATCCTTGGTCCTCCACAGGGACACACGGTGTGCACTCACACACACACACACACACACACACACACACACAAATGCACGCACACACGCATGCAAAATAAATAAAGCTTTAAAAAATTAGGTTCTGGACTGTGGAGATGGCTCAGGGATTTAAAGCCTTTGACGAGCAAAAGGACCTGAGTTAAAAACTCCCAAGAACTCACACACAAATGCCAAACAGATGTGGCAGCGGCTTCCATTCCTGTCTGGAGGCAAAGCCTGGGAATCCTCAGAGCAAAGCAAGGAGGAAGTAGAACAATCACACACCATGCACACTCCCCATGTACAGACACCCCATGAACATCCCCATTCACACCCCCATGAACATCCCCCATTCACACCCCCATGAACATACCCCATTCACACCCCCATGAACATACCCCATTCACACCCCCATGAACATTACCCCATTCACACCCCATGAACATACCCCCATTCACACCCCCATTGCACCATCCCCCATTCACACCCCCATTGCACACCCCAATGCACATACCCCATGAACATACCCCATTCACACCCCAGCACATACCCCATGAACATACCCCCATTCACACCCCCATGAACATACCCATTCACACCCCCCATGCACATCCCCCATTCACACCCCCATGAACATACCCCATTCACACCCCCATGAACACACCCCATTCACACCCCATGAACATACCCTATCACACCCCCATGAACATAACCACATTCACACCCCCATGCACACCCCCATTCACATCCCCCATGAACATACCCCATTCACATCCCCCATGAACATACCCCATTCACACCCCCATGCACACCCCCATGCACATCCCCCATTCACACCCCCATGCACATCCCCCATGCATATCCTCCATGCACATCCCCCATGCACATACCCCATTCACACCCCCATGCATCCCCCATGCACACCCCCATGCACATCCCCATACATCCCCCATACATCCCCCATGCACATCCCCACGCACATCCCTCATGCATACCCCCATGCACACACGCACACACCATACAAACCCTATACATATCCCATACACACACACACACATGCACACGCACACACACCCGCAGACGCACACGAAAACAAAGAAAAACAAATCACAGGTTTTGAGGATCAGACTCCCCGGCGCTGCAAGTCGAGCACTTTCCCAAGCGAGCCGTGTCCCAGCGCTCTTAACTGGCATTTTTAACAACCGCCCTAATTATTAGCTAGATTAATGTTTAAAAAGCACCGATATAGGGAATCGCTGTGTCCCTCAGTCACCCTCGAGCATTCTGCAGGAAGCAAACAGTGCAGCACGCGTGAGAGACCACACGCTCCGTTCTCAGAGCCGAGTCCTCAGACTCCTCCAGCATTGCAGGTGACATCTCTTTGGGTTTTTGCTCCCAGTCCCATATATCAAATTATGCTCATCAAAACTGCCAGTCTTCAAGAGTGCTTTCAGAAGGCACATAAATTCAGTCCCAAGTCCCTATGATTCAGGCACTTAATCACGCCATAAACTTAATGGAATCCAATTTGAACGTGGACACCTCAGCAACCAAGTTGCATTGAATTCACAGCCTTCATGAAAGGTGGATTTCAAAAGGAATCACTCCGTCAAATGGAAAAGTCAAAGTGGAATGCTCCTCTTTCATTGGTCACCATCAGACTTTCTGGCTGCTAAGAAAGGGCCAAGGTTGTCGACACAACATGGTAACCCAGGCAACTAACTGTCCCACCAACAGGGACTTTTAGCCCTTGAAAAAGAATATCAGCTTGTGACAGACACTGTGTGTGTATTAGTGTGTGTGTGTGTGTGTGTGTGTGTGTGTGTGTGTCTGTCTGTCTGTCTGTCTGTCTGTCTGTCTCTGTCTATCTGCCTGTGGAGGCTCACGGGTGACTTTGGCAGCCATCCTAAATTGCTTCTACCTTCTTTTTGCTCCATTCTGGGATTCCCAGCTCCACCTTCTACAGCAGGATGTGCAGGCCGCCGGCCTTTCTGCCCACCTGAACTCAGATCCTTTTGCTTGCAAGGCAGAGTCCTAACCCTGAGGCCGTCCCTGTGATAGACACTTTCAGCAGTTACTGTCCCGGTCTGGGTAGCCCGAGGCGTATAGCAGTCGTGATATCTAAGGCTCAGACTCGACTCGGCCTGTCAACTCACAACCTCCCATCTTTTAACAGCCACAAAAAGTGGACTTCTCGCTGGATCAGTGGACAGCCAGATGGCCACGAAGTGCGCTCTTGCGTGGCGGCCTTCCTTCTGCCACTTGGAGAAGCAGATTGTTTCCAGGGCCCCAACACCCCATGGTTTAAGCAGCAGGAGGTGAAATTGTCATTAGGCCTGCAAGCATCCAGACGCAGTCATGTTACCCAGCATCTGTTTCCTGAGGACATCTGGATGACGGATGATGGACTTCCCATCCAGATGTTCTGCCACCATGAAGGGAACTGAAGCTGGGCGGGGCTTGCCCTTGCTGCAGAGCCCTTCTTTCTTCCCCTCCCCCTCCCCCCAAGCCCCTCGGGGAAGTCTTTGTGCATTAAATGCCTTCCACCCCAGAGTTAGTAACTTACCCCCAAAGAACACCTGGGTCCACGCGACTGAGATCAACAGCTACTGTCCAATGAAAGATAAGTGAAATCCTTGTAGTTGCTCCTTAAAGACAGCACTCCTTCCTAAAGACTGTTATTTACCTGAAGTGGGATCCATGCATCCAAAAGGAGATGAGACTCTCCATGTGTCTTGCACACTTTCCGACTTCAATGTGTTAAAATGACAGCTTCATCCATCGCCGTGGTTTCATTCAATCGTGCTTCTCAAATTCCTTTTGTACAAAAACTCTTGATGCATAATGTATAGAGTCTGAAAATAGATTACAGTACATTTGGAGAGGTTGGAGTTGGGCTTTGTGGCTTTTTTTTTTTTAAGGACGTGAAAATGAGCAGTGGTAGAATGGTGCATGTGTGTGTGTGTGTTGTGTGTCTCTGTGTGTGTTGTGTTTTTTCATGTGTGTGCATGTCTTTTTGAACCCTTCTCGATCTTGTGGAATCACACATGGACTATGTCTTCTTGATAAAACTGCTACCCACATAACATTTTTACCTTTCTTTGCCTGTCAAAAACTTGAACTGTAAAAATTTGAATGAGAAATGGAAAGGGTGAATCGAACTCATCTTCCTCAGGTTTTCCCAAACTGAAACAAGCCAATAGAATGATAAAACTCTCCGGTTTATGCACAGAAGATATTTCCACGACTGAAATCTTACTGCATGTAATGTGTTCTGGTCTTCTGGCATGTAATTACTTGGAGGATGTTGAGTCTGGAGAGAACCCCATATGCTGAAACTCAGAGTTACATTTTGACTGGGGCTCCGTCAGGGTGGGAAAACACGAGAGGAAAGGACGAGGGCCCATTGTGCAGCCCCTGAAGGAGCCACGCGCCTGCAGCCTGCACATACGCCTTGTGGGTCTGTGTGCTGCAAGGCTGTTTCCTTGCTCATGTTCACACATCGTTAGAATGGGTCAGTTAGGGTGCAAGATGGTGACGTGCTGCGTCCATCGAGGGGCCCTGAACTCCAGCCCGTGTGTGCCCCGGCCTTACTGTGTGACCTTGACTTGCTCACTCTCTCGCTCTCTCTGGTTTCAGGGTCAGAAATCTGTCTGGCAAGGAGAACCATGCTCTCTCCAACTCCCCTCGCGATCCTGGGACTGGAGAGGTCCTCCAAGTCAAACAAAATAAAGAGCTGGGGGGCGTGTCCTATAAAGCCTTAACCCTCCCCAGCATCGCCGGCTCCCCCTGCTTGGGGTGCAGTCTGCCCCGTCCCCCAGGGAGAGAGCATCTTGACTGCAGTACGTTCCACGCTGCCTTCCCACGCCGCAGGTCGGGTGGACCAGTTGTCCTGGGAGAGAGACTTCTGCTTGCCACCCAGATGCCCACTTCCTGGGGACTCTATACATACGGTGCTCTGTCAAGAGCCAACAGACGACAACACAAAGGCTTGGTTTTTCAAGCCCATGACATGGCCACATGACGCTGCCATCTACAAAGTTCATATTCAAAAACTGCACAACTGAGTTTCAAAAATTTTTTCAAAGCTCTCACAATGACCCAAGTTAAGATTTGGGGGGGACTGCCTTCCCACCTGCCCTCCGCCTAAGACAGCAGCACGCATGCAGGCTGACATGCCTACGTCGGGTACACACAGAGCTCCATGTCCCCACCCACAACACTCGGCAGGTCATTCCCGACATCACCCCTTGACCCGGCTGGCTCCTGACTTGACAATGGACCTTTGTGTCTTTATGGGGCTCAGCCCCCCCCTTTCACCTGAGTCAGCCAGAGTCACACCTGGACACCAACAGGTTTGATAGGCAGTTGGGGGCTCTGCAAGAGGCAGAGGTAGGGCTTCACTAGTGCTGGGGGCACGTCCTCTGGGAAGCAGGCTTGGCCCAACTGGACAGTTTCTCATTACACAAGATGGGTCTCTTGGGAGAGGATGAGGGGGAGAGACCAATACCTTAGTTCTCCCTCTTGCTTCTGCCCTAATCCTGGCACATGCCAACAGCTGTCAAAAAGGCAGAAGAGGGTTAGGGACACCACGTGGCAAAGATGGGACCTGATTTCAAGTTCAGAACCCATGTTTCAAAACAACAACAACAACAACAAAATGAGTACGGTGATGTGCTCTTGTAATTCTAGCCCTGGGAGTCAGAGACAGGTGGATCCCGGAAGCTCGCAGGCCAGCCTGGTCCAGCCTGCTCGGCGAATTCAAGGACGATGAGAAACTCTATCCCCAAAAGGAAGGTGGACTGTACCTGAGAAATGATACCTGACCCTGTCCTTGGCCCCCACATGCGGGTGCATCCACACATGCACACAGCACACACAGATGAACATGCACGCAGCACACACGGGTGAACATGCACACAGCACACACAGGTGAACACGTGCACACGGCACACACAGATGAACACGTGCACACAGAGCACACACAGGTGAACATGCACACAGCACACACAGGTGAACATGCACACAGCACACACAGATGAACACGTGCACACAGCACACACAGGTGAACATGCACACAGCACACACAGGTGAACATATGCACACATAGCACACACAGGTGAACATGCACACAGCACACACAGGTGAACACGTGCACACAGCACACACAGGTGAACACGTGCATACAGAGCACACACAGGTGAACATGCACACAGCACACACAGGTGAACACGTGCACACAGAGCACACAGGTGAACATGCACACAGCACACACAGATGAACACGTGCACACAGCACACACAGGTGAACATATGCACACAGAGCACACAGGTGAACACGTGCACACAGCACACACAGGTGAACATGCACACAGAGCACACAGGTGAACATGCACACATAGCACACACAGGTGAACGTGCACACAGCACACACAGGTGAACACGTGCACACAGCACACACAGGTGAACATGCACACAGCACACACAGGTGAACACGTGCACACAGCACACACAGGTGAACATGCACACAGCACACACAGGTGAACATGCACACAGCACACACAGGTGAACATATGCACACAGCACACACAGGTGAACATGCACACAGCACACACAGATGAACACGTGCACACAGCACACACAGGTGAACATGCACACAGCACACACAGGTGAACATGCACACAGCACACACAGGTGAACATATGCACACAGCACACACAGGTGAACATATGCACACAGAGCACACAGGTGAACACGTGCACACGGCACACACAGGTGAACATGCACACAGCACACACAGGTGAACATGCACACAGCACACACAGGTGAACACGTGCACACGGCACACACAGATGAACACGTGCACACAGAGCACACACAGGTGAACATGCACACAGCACACACAGGTGAACATGCACACAGCACACACAGATGAACATATGCACACAGCACACACAGGTGAACATGCACACAGCACACACAGGTGAACATGCACACAGAGCACACAGGTGAACATGCACACAGCACACACAGGTGAACATGCACACAGAGCACACAGGTGAACATGCACACAGCACACACAGATGAACACGTGCACACAGCACACACAGGTGAACATATGCACACAGAGCACACAGGTGAACACGTGCACACAGAGCACACACAGGTGAACACATGCACACAGCACACACAGGTGAACATGCACACATAGCACACACAGGTGAACACGTGCACACAGCACACACAGGTGAACATGCACACAGCACACACAGGTGAACATGCACACAGCACACACAGGTGAACATGCACACAGCACACACAGGTGAACATATGCACACAGCACACACAGGTGAACATGCACACAGCACACACAGATGAACACGTGCACACAGCACACACAGGTGAACATGCACACATAGCACACACAGGTGAACACGTGCACACACAGCACACAGGTGAACATGCACACACAGCATACACAGGTGAACACGCACAAACATGCAAACACAGCAGAACCATCCAGCTCAGCCCCTCTTCTCCCCGCCCTGACCCAGGGAGGAGAGAGGATGACAAAAGATAACCCCGATTCTCATTCTTTCCCCACAGTTTGACAATAGTAGGCACTGCCAAGCTTTCTTTCAAGCCTCTCCAATCCAGAGGGCGAGAAAATATAGTCTGTCTTGCTCAATGAAATGCTCCTTTTCTAGAACCTAACACGGTGTTTGGCACACGGTTGATGTTTTCAGATATCCGTTGCCTAAATAAGGGCGTCAGAGAAGCAGGGTATCTTAGAAAGATCTCCTGTTCTTCGATGCAGACAGACTAGAGTTAATGATCTAGATACCAAGTCCCCAGCCGGGCAGACCAAATACCTTTTAAAGCATGTTGATGTTCATAAATCCAAAATAAACGACCTGTAAAATCACTTAAGAAGAAATAATACGCATTTAATAAGGTTTCAGGAGGAAAAGTCTGTAGGAAAAAGCAAAAATTTTCAGTAGAAACTATTACATCCCTTCAGTCCTATTGCTGATAATCACAGACACACCGCGTGTCTCTGCCCACGTGGCCCTTCGTTAGACGACCCCATGGAGCGTCAGGAAAAGGCTTTGGGTCGGTGCAAAAGACAGGTCTTCTGAAGGCCGACAGCCATCTCTTCCATAGATGGGACTTAAATAAAAAGGGAGAAATTAAACACGTGGCCTGCATGTGACATCTGGCCCGATCAAAGTCTTCTGTGTGTCCAATCTTAGCTCCATGTCACAAGGTTTCTTCCAAGAGCAAATAACATTCGAAACCCTGGGGAAGGTTGGTCTCCTCTTCTGCTTTCTAATCCTGTTGAAGGTTCTGGAGCTTCACAGTTTGCTGGTACCTTCCATTCCATCCTGGGAATTTAGCTCTGCATCTGTTAATGAGAGTGCCTTTACCTTTCCCCGAGTTTGATTGAGGTCCTGGGGGTGGTCGTAAAATGGATCCCTGTTTTGGCTACAAATTCAATTAGCGGAAGTTGGAATTGCTCTCCTCAAAGTTAAATAAATTGTTAATGGGAAATTTACCTCCGCCTGATTCGCTGGTTGCCTTATTAGCTTGGAGTCAACACTATTAAAGGAGGATGCATATTAAAGCTTAAGGTATTTTGCTGGATTGAATGTTAAAAAGACAACGGCCAGAGAGCCACCGGCTTCCACTTCCAAAACCCACACAGGCTTCCAGGATCCATCAGCACCTAGCAATGTTAGGTCTCCCAGGAAAATGGAGCCTTACCTGATAGATGAAAGTGGAGTCTGTTCCCAGTTACCATTCAGCTCATCTCTTGCCACCCACACCTTTTCTGAGTATCAGTGGACGCCATCCCCGAGAAAGGTGTGTGATTCTCAGAAGGTCTACCTACAATCTGTGCCTCTGGTCTTTCCGGTGATTTTTTCGAAAGGTCGTCTGAAATCCCCCATCCTGCCAAAATATAACCTGACTGAATTCTTTTATGAGCAACTAAAGGGGCAGAAATAACTTCTTCCCACAGAGGTGAGCAGACGCCTTAACTCTCTGTCCTCTCAGATATAACGGGTTGATAAACTGCTTCACCCAGTGAAGAGCATCTTATGAAATGCTTGCCTTGACCAAAGAGAACAGGTGGGAATGTTAACTATCTAACCACAAACGGCCTCCAGGGTTAAAGAAGATTTTGCTTTTTTCCCTTAGTTGGAAAGGCAAGATTTTAGGGGGGCGGTGAACCTTGAAGGAAGTCACTAGTAGTTTGTGATGATGGTGATGGTGCCAATGTTCAAAAGCAGGAGAGAGCTGACCCACTTTCTAAGACCATCAAACTGACACCTCCGACCCCCTTTCAGCCTTCCAACGCCCCCTCCACAGTTTCTCTTCCTCCCACAAATATGTGGGAACATTGGTGGGGCAGCGTTAGCTGGCTGCCTTCCAAAGGACGTCGACCAAGAAGGTCTCTGTGATTCAAGAAAAAGCAAAGCTCAGCTCAAGGAAGCAAAAAAGATTCCGACCCGTCTCCGAAGGCCTGGTGCTCTCTGCGGGGGAGGCCCAAAACAAGAGGGCAGCTAGACACGGCATGATGATTGACACGTCTGTCCGCAAGCTTTCAACGTGGAGTCCCCGCCCCAAGCTCTGGGGCAGAGAAGGAAGGGTTAACTGTGCTCTGCCCTCCCCCAGTTGAGGGGAGCCAGGTAGGACAATCGAGGCTGTTGAGTTACTGCTGAGCTTACGTGGAGATGGAAGAATTGCTAACATTTCAAAGGCAGACAAGTAAGGACACTTCACAGTCAGCCCCTCATCCCCCAGGGCCTGCATCTGGTGCTGATAATGCGGAGGTCCTTGGCCCATGCAGCCCCCCGCACTTAACAACCTTTATCTCTGCGTAGGGAAGTCCTGCTTCGCTCACTCCGCCTCTGCCCTGCTTGGGTCTAAAATGCAAGTACCAGGCAGAGTTTGCGACTAGAGTTTTTTTTAAAGAGCCCTCGTGGCTCCAGACTGCTGACATTGAATCCCTCTCTTCCATCCTAATTGGTTTCCAGAAACTGTCTCAGAATGACACTGGCACTAGCTACAGGAGGAACGAGTGTGTCTCCTTCACCACGCGCCGGACTCCAGGTGTTTTGGTCCTTCGTGTTTTGTGCTTGTCTTCATGTCAGATGCTAACACATTTGGTTTGCTACTTCCTTCCTCAATGGAAGGAACAAGATGATCGAAGACTATTACAGTGTCTCTTCATGTTGCTGATAAACATATAGCCAAACCATTTAGGGGAATAAGCAGTTGATTCTTGCTATGATCTTGCTGGTGTTAGGGTCCCTAGTCCAGCTTGGCAGGAGAGCTCACACCATCTCCACAGTGATTGCTGAGAGAGGGGCAAACCTCACCTGCCAGTCTGCAAACCACCCAACCCACTCTCTTATCCTATCCACCTGCCAGGGAATGCTCCTACCCACCGCAGGCTGGGTGTTCCCACATCAGTTACTCTCCTGCAGGCCTGCTCAGGGCTACCAGTTCTTCACAGATATGCCAGAGCCTCAGTCTTCAGCTGTCAAATTGACACCTGAATTTAAACTTGCACCAAGGCCCTGAGTTAGAAAGAGTTTAATCCAACCAAGTGCGTGTTGAGATGCAGCTTGGGGATCTTCTTACACCAATACCAAACATCAACCTCTGGGTATGACCAAGGACGGTGTTTTATGTCAATCTAGCTTCTTCCACAAGAGCAGCCTTGTGCACAATTTTCTCGAGGTCCCCTTGAGTCCTACCAGGCCGCCGGGATGTCTGAAGACACCCTGACAGATTTGGAGGAGTGTTCTAGCAGGCTCCAGACTAAATTAAATTACAAGGTTGTTATTTCAGGTGCGAGAGAACGAAACTGTCTCCTCTCTTCCCCAAGGCCTTTCATACCATTATGGCACCGTCCAAGCCATCAATGGCGAGCAAAAAAGGCGGATCTGCAGCAGAGGAAAGGGGCTATTCAAACCGCTCCTGACTTCTATAAAGGAGCGATCTTTTGATCTTTGAAACTGCCACAAGGAAAGTTTGATCTTCCTCAAACTCATTTATTTGAGATTCTTGCAAATTTCTTTTCTGTAGGCTCAGTTCCTTAGAAAACTCAATATTCAATTGAACAGCGACTTTCATACATGGAGATGCAATATTGAATAGCCCTGGCCTAATCAACGCTGGCCTTGCTGTACTGGATATTTTTTTAAAAAAAAATTATAAAAGGGCCGACTGAGCCCGATCCAGGCAGAAATGGCAAAGCGAATTCAATGCTTCTTTTGAACAGGAGTCGTGGTCAGAAATACTCGCTTTGACCAAACGCATTTCTTTGAGTGCCAGGGGTAAATTTGCTCACTTTCATTTTCTGCCTGGGTTTTGAATCAGCCCTGTGGGCCTGAACAAAATGCACATCCACGCAGCCTTGGCCACCGCCCCACACATGACTGTGAACAGGACACTGCGGGAAACGTACACCCTTCCTGGTGGTTTTCACGTGAAGGAGATGATGTTTAGACGAGAGCTGAAGGGACTTTGTGTATTTTGTCAAAGAAGAGTCAGTCGATCATTGTTAGCATGCTCGGGACCCCACCCTTTCTCTGTAGGGACCCGAGGATGTTTCTTTATGACAGATGACTGTTGAAACAAAAGATCTGACCTAAGTTCCCAGTTGGCCAGGAGGGGGCAGTAGAAAGCACAGGGGAGACCAACCTCTCAATGGATTAATCAAAACTCACAACCATTGATGTCTGGCACCTTTCTGTATTTCACTTGACTCTGACGTGCTGGGAGAAATCCAGATTCCCAGCTGGAGCTTCCCGCCACGGGGGATAACACTGTGCAGAGAATGGCTTCTTCCCATGACCCTCTCAACGTCGGGCCCTTGAAGAAGTCGGATGGCTAGTTCTCCATTTGCTTCCCACTGCGGGAAGGTTCCTCCGCTTGGATGCAGATGTCAGCAAGGAGACAAGGCTTTCCAGAGATCCAGTTGTTAGGTAGCAGGCGTCTCTTCCACGTGACCTCCTAAGAAAGGCTCAGTCTAGGAGTTGCAGGAATGACCTGCAGTGTGCACACTCCCCTGAGAGAACTGCATCTGGCACGTGGCCAGGGCAGGAAGAACGAGATGCCCAATGAAGACACGATAACCACACAGGCAGCCAGGACAGAAGAGCTGCACACCTGTAAGCCCGGGTCACGGAGGCAGGGACAAGCAGCCCTGTGTCATTGGTCGGCCAGCGAAGTTGAGTCCGTGCGTTCCAACCCAGTGCGAGACACGACCTCACAAACACAGTGGAAGGCGCCTGAGCTGCCCACTGGCCGCAGGTGTAAGGTGTGAACATGCTCGCACCCTCGTCCTGCCCCCAACATGAATGCTTGCACGCGCACACACAGAGACACACACCAAAAAATATATATCTCTCTCTCAACCCCCCTCACTCTCAATCTCTCTCACTCTTAGGCTTGAAAAAGAAAAGTGAATAAAATCTGTGAAAGAACTCTAGTGGATTCTCTTTGGATTCTTGGCAACCTATAGCATCAGCTCTGCGCTTGAGGGACTGGACTGTCCACAGACATCCGTCCCCCTCCCTAGGCTTCATGCTTTTACAACAGGCCCTCAGAGAAAAGAACCAGTTTTTCCTCAGAAACACATGGAGGCTTGACTTTCTCTCCTCCCGGAACCCTTTCAATAAACAAAATCCAATATTTGCATTTCTAGATACTCACAAATCTGTTGATCCTCTGCGTGTGTGTGTACACGAGTGTATGGTGTGTGAGTGCATATGCACATGTGCATGTGTCAAAGCCTGGAATGTAAGAGACAATGGTCCAAGAGACCCCCTAAGATACCCGATAGGTGACATGGTCCAAGACACCATAACACAAGCTCGTGGTCTGTGATCATCCTGGCACTGCTTTGAGTGACAGCCCATCACGTGATCCTGTCACCCAGTGCAGCTCATCTTTGCTACCCACATTGCCGTCCTCCAATTGTCCTTTCATCTGACTGAATCACACTGAGAAACACACCAAGGGACAGTGGCCCAACTTTTCATCTCATAGTAACAGTGGGCAAAGTTTTCAGCAATTAAAAAGAGCGCATTTGAAGAAGTCTAACAACCACGTGGCAATCTGAACCGGCAGAGAGCGGCAATCCTTCACAGGAATGGTAAGAAAAAAACAAACATAAGTCAGGATGCTCAACACCCTGGGGGCAACTACGGAACAGAACCCCAGTCTCCTAAGAGTATTTCCCCCAACTCCGCCTCTGTCCCCTGCAAGACGCGCCATCTGCTAAGTGCACCCACAAGACTGTGTCGCCGAGCAGAATGGCTCTATCAGCTGCTTACAGTGCTCATTAATTCTGGAATAAAGTGGAGAAAAATTTTCCAGTGCAGAAGTCAACACCAATCTCAGCGGCTATAACCTTTAAATAGCCAAAGACCTTTCAGAGGAGCAGGATGGGACATGGCGGTGAGATTCCACAATGATTTTGTCAAACTCCACTGGGGACGCAACAACAGGAGTCTGGGGAAATATTCATTGATAATAACCCGAAAGTTCCATAGTATCTCCTTTTATCTCTCCAAACTTCCTATCAGTTAGAGGCTATCCAAACAAGCAAGCAAAAATGCATTCCTCTTCCAATTTCTATTCCAGTGCAAAATACAGCTCTCAAAATGTCAGTTTCCTCCACATGCCCTTTCCAAGAATGTCGCTAAACTGTAGTGTGGAGAGAATGCCCTTGAATTGAATTTTCAGGTTAAATGGAAGCTAAGCAAAAGCCTTGCTTCCTTTTCTCTTTCTTTTTTTTTGGGGGGGAGAGGGGTTATGGAGAGGGTGAGTGTTAAACATTGATGAAGAAAGGGACCACGTTCTCACGGAGCCTGGATGTTCTCAGGGGCGCACACACAGAAGCACATGGAAACAGACACTATCTTGCCATCAGCTGTTCGGCATTCCAAGCCCTCGGGGCGTGTTGGCCAGAGCCGCCATTTTATAAAGCCTCCGTCTTAACCTGTCATTTTTTTAAAGACCCCAATCTTCACTTTAACCTAGCAGCTCCCAGGCTAATCCTTAGCACGCCTGGGACTACAGAAGATTGTACTCCCTCCCAGGCACCCCCCCCCCCCCCCCCCGCTTTTCTGTTCTCTTTACTCTCTGGTCTCCTCCTCCTGAAAAGCCATCATGGTGGGTCTCCCCCCACCTCCTCTGACTGAAGCTCTCTCTTCTATTCTCATGCTAAACTCCAGCTCCATTGGCCAGAGGCCCTCAACTCTAAATAAACATTTCTTTCTTAAGTCTCTTGCCGGTGTCAGTTTTTCTCCATTCATGGCCCTCCATAGGGCGCCCATACACGGTGGGAATGGCTCCCCATCCCTTTCCTCCTCACCATCTTAACAGGTAGCAGTCTCTCTCTGATCATGCAAACTAGAGCCTATGTCTCAGCGCAGGACTTTGGGGTCCTCACCCTGTCCCTCCGACTGAGCCCAAACTTTTATTAGAATCTCACAAAATAAAAGAGCGGAGGTACCTTGAGAATGAGAGAGAGAAAAATACTCTATGTTAGAGCTTCCCAGGGAATGAGGGTCTCCAGCCCCGTGATCCCAATACTGGAAAGCAAACCCAGCATCTTGCCTGTGCTAGGCAAGAGTCAACCACTAGGCTACAACCCAGCCCAGATTTTATCTTCTAGTTGTAAACATAGTTCACAGCAAGGATAGATGTTATGTCACCTTTTGCTAAGTGGTGATAAATATGACCTACTGTGTGCATGCCCCCTTGCGTGAACTGAATCTGGCAAGTGACCAGGGCAGAAAGAACAAGATATCCAATGAGGAGATAATAACCCATCCAGGCAACCAGGACAGAAGTGGTGTGTATGTGTGATCCCAGTTCAGGGAGGCAGAGACGAGCAGCTGTGACGACTGTGAGCATCGTTACAATCAGTGTTTTCTAGTACAGTGGGCCATGCAATATACAATAAGCACACAGTGCAGAGAAATGGGGAAAGACAAAACTAGCTCAAGAGTAGCTCAGAGAGATCTAAAGTAGTCAAACTTGTCTCATCGAAACCTTAAAACTCAAGACAAACAACATGAATTTAACTCTGCCATGGTTTAAATGTGAGCTGTCCCCCACGGCTGGCAGCAGTGTTACAGGGAGGTCACAGCACCTGTAGGAGGAAGAGCCTGGCTGGAGGAAGGCACGTCACGGGGGCAGGCCTTGAGGTAGGGTGGCGCCCCTGGTTCTGCGATAGTCTGCTTCAAGATGGCTGCAGTGCCCTAAGTTGCCTCCAGCTCCTGCTGCCTGCCCTGCATTCCGCTGCGGGATTCCCACCCTAACGCACTGTAGCTTAAGCCAAATAAATCTCCCTTTTCTCCTCTTAAGTTGCTTGCACCCGAGTATTGTCCCACGGCAGCAGGAAGAGTGACTGTGACAAGCGCTGAAGAGTCTGTTTTATACCCAGCACTTTGCTCTCTTGTTAAAGTCATCACAGCCGAGCCACTATGAGACGCGCGACTCCTGTAAGCGTGACAGAGGCTTTGGTGTGAACAACACAACAGAATTTTATCCCGTTTCAAACTTGCCAATTTATTTTGCAACTTAGTAGGCATTAGCTACTAGCAGCATGCTCTTCAGATTTAACATTGTGTATCTTGGATTTGTGATAAGGAAAGGCCATCTGTGATGTTCTGGAACCACGTCTTCATTTGGGATCACAGGTCCCAGATGTAACACTGCTTGACCAGGAACACGTTGTCCCCTGTGACATGGTGCACGTGAGGACGTTTGGACAAGAAGCAGGGCTCAAGCCCTCTCTGCTTTGGCAACTCATTTACCTCGCATGTGCCAGGCATGGAAAGCATGGATGAACTTACACACTGGCAAATGCCCAGCACAAGGAATTTCATTGACCTTTCATGAAAACTTCTGGGGTCAAAAGGTTTCTGCCCTGCAGTCCACTGGTAAAAAGATTCACGCATGGAGTTGCCCCCACACTGAGATTAAGGACCACTAACCAAGAAAACTGTGACTTCTTACCATCTCCCCGTCCTCTACTGGGACAGAGCGCTGACTGCAAGGGGAGTTGGTGGGCCTGCACGCCGAGCAAGGTGAGCTGCGTCTTCACTTCCAACTCGACACACTCCAGAGCTGGCTACGTTGTCTGAGGTCACAAGCTCCTTCCCGAATGCTACCCTATTTGTCTTCCCACAGTTCACCCTAGAAGACCACCCTACACGTGGGGGTGTGGAGGGCACATCCGTGGACTCCCAAGAGCATTCCTAGATATGCACAGTGGCACATAGGGTGAGCCTGTCACGTGACAACACAGGAAAAATAAATCAGGCACGTGCTTCTTTACTCCACCGCAACGAATCGCAAGCGAAAGCAAAGCCATAAAGAACCAAAGTCCACCAACATCAGCAAGGAAGATTCCGGGCTGTTCCGGGCTCTTGTTTCATTAGTCAGAGCTCCATCTGTCATTGGTGGCTAACAGAAAATGCAAACCCAAAAGTGGCTGTAAGCAGGAAAGGTTCCTTAGTGAGTAACCTTGGAAATGCAAAGGATGCCATGTTTTAGGCTGCCTCCCTAAAGCCAGATGCTGGGGACAGAAGGCCAGCCGTGTACGATGTATATGTATACTGTAAATGTGCACATGTGCACAAGCCTCACATTGAATATTGCACATTGCATATGCCTACAGTGTAATTGAGGAAGGATGGAAACTGCCGAGACAGTAATGCTTGTTAAATGCTTATTAGGTGGCAAGCACTGTGATAAGCTTGTTTATGTATCTTTTAAATTTTATTCATTTCTCTGAGGGAGAGGGAGAAAGACAGAGAGAGAGAGAAGGGGCACACGTGAAGGTCAGAGAACGACTTTCAAAAGGCCGTTTGCCCATTCTACCATGTGGGCTTCTGGAGATGGAAGATTTGTTATGAACTCAGATTGCAATTTGTGAGCAGGCCTTCACTACTAAACTGTCTCACCAGCCCATTGAGATAGGGAAGTAGGTAGATAGATAGATGGATGGATAGATAGATAGATAGATAGATAGATAGATAGATAGATAGATAGATAGATAGATAAATAGATAGAGAAATAGATACAAAATGCATAGATATAGAGATTAGATAGATAATAGATGTGTATATAAAGAAAGATAGAGATGAAGATAGAGAGATACACAAATATATATAGAGATATAGATAGTAATAGATAGATATGAATATAAAGAAAGAGATAAAGATATATAGATACATAGATATATATAGAGATATAGGTAGACAATAGATATGCATATAAAGAAAGAAAGACAGAGATATATGCATATAAAGATAGACAGATAGAGATAAAGATAGATGCACGATACATAAACAGACAGACAGACAGATAGACAGATAGATATATAGATAGATAGATATGCACAGAAAGATAGATATGCATAGAAAGATAGATAGATAGTAGATACATAACTTAAAGGTACTGCAAAGCACAAAGAAAGAAATCTTCACCCAGACTTTGGGACCAGAGAACATGTCTATAGAAAGTGAAACGACGTGGAGAGTTAGAAAAGGAAGATGGACAAAGTTGAGCAGGTCAGAGAAATTGGATGATTGGAGCAAAGGAAAGAATGTCTGCACCATCCCCAAATCAAGACTCAGCACGAGGTTTCAGAGAAACAGAAAAGCTTACACAAACCTTAGTCATGCATCAGTACAAATAACTTAAGAGCAAACTATGTTTCCTACTTTATTTCACTTTTGGATCTTAAATGAGTCACCTGAATGCTCTCAGTCACCTTTGCAACGCTGTTAAAAACATTAGATGCAATATTGTATTTGAAATACTTTGCAAATTTAAAATAGTCCATAAAAAAGATGTACAAAGAACTGAAGAAATGGATATGGAATCATAAAACCACGCCATTAAAGAAAGACTCTTGGTTGGGCTGGAGCCTTTGGCTCGTAAGCAAAAGGACCTGAGTTCAGATCCCCAGACCCCCCATAAAAATACCAGACAGATATGGCATGGTCTGCACTTCCTGCCCTAGAAGGTGGAGTGTGGGGAACCCCACAGCAAAACAATAAGGAAGTAAAGCAATCCGGGATGATTCTTCATGTCACCCTTTGACCTCCAGAGTCACATACTCAAGTGCCCTCTTACGTATATAGAGAGAGACAGAGAGAGAGAGAGAGAGAGGGAGAAAGAGAGAGAGAGATGCAAAATGAGAGGAAAAGAAAAGGAAGATGCTTGGCTCTAGATGAGATGTTCAGAAAAAGCCATCCCTAGCTTCTTATCTACCGCCATCTTCTAAGGCCTCCTTGGGCTCCTGGGGCGGGTTAAAGTCTGCCTTGACATGGGTAGGGGGATGCGTGTCTTCTGCAGCAGCGACTAGATAGACAAGGAGGAAGAGTGGATACTCCAGGCTAACAATGGCAAGGCGTGTATGACCAGGGGGGTTAAAAAAAAATCTTGGCAGGAAAAAGAGACCCCGAGATCATAAAAGAAAAGAAGAGAGATCTCAGGCTAACATTGGAGCTTGAGACATGCTTGGAAGACACGAGAGGGGAAACAGCACAGGGCGAGGAACACGGCAAGCCACAGCCTGGGAAACATGAGACGTCAAGAAATCAGGCCCCTCAAACGCCCGCCAGAGGTGCGTGAAATTACAGTAAGAGAGTCACCAACACAGGGTTTGCGTTGGAGAATTCTGGAATTCTAAACAAAAGGATGCAAAGCATTGTCCAAGGTAAATATTGGCAGGACTGAAGAGGAACTAGAAAAGCGGCTAATGAAGCCAAAATATTGCATGTGGAAAAGATTCTTCACATTCTTTGCAATAAACACCGGGGTACAAGGAGCTTAAGGGTGGTGGGTAAGAATCACATCGACTGGGTTGAACAATTAGCTTAGAACAAAGGCCCGGCCACATGTAACCCAGCAGTACTGTAAGAACAGCAAGATTAGCTCGTGTGTGTGTGTGTGTGTGTGTGTGTGTGTGTGTGTGTGTGTGTCAAAGGACACTGTGTGTCCCTGTGGAGGACTAAGGGCAACTTCAGGAATCATCCTGGGTTGTTTCTACCTCCTTTTTGCTTCACTCTGGGATTTCCCAGGCTCCACCCGCAGCCGCAGAAATGTCTGGCATTTTTATATTGGACCTAGAATCTGAACTCAGGACCTTCTGCTGTGAGACAGTCTTAACCCCCGAGCCATCTCTCCAGCCCCAACGATATTAACTTTGAAGACCACGTTATCACTTTACTATAAAAGCCATTTTCTCGGCCAAACACCTATGTGCCCACAGATAGGAGAGGATTGCTTCACGGCTTCTGAAACGACTGTCCATTTGCTTCTGTGGGAAGTACACGGTGGTCTCTTCATCAACGAGACCCTGCCAGCAGCAAGAGATCTGGGCAGTCCCTGCAGGCCGGGGGAGAAGGGGAGAGGAGAGAAGGGGGGAGCCTCGGCTGGGCCTGAGCTTCCCACCCTGCAGGGACAAATCCCCCAATTGCTGAGACACGCCCAGAGAGAGTTCATGCCCTGCTTTCTCCCTGAAGGATGTTCAGGTGGGGTAACCTGAAACTCCCAATAAACAGAAGCCCATTACTGAGGCTTCCTGAGAGCCAGGGAGGAATCTTGTCTGCAGAACACCATGGCAACCGCTTCTTTAAAGCATTAAAAAAAAAAAAATACAAGTTGAATTTCATCTGGAAACATCCCAATTACCCAATTAGACTAAGCTGGAAAGTCTTTTTAGAATAATCTCAGATCAGAAGTGAGTAAATAGCTTGTTCCAAACTACGACTTTCTAATACTCAGGCAATGGAAACATGTTGGTACGGTATTTTTACAGAAAGACGGGAGAGCTGGAGAGATGGCTCAGGGGCTAAGCCTCTGCGTCGCACGCAGGAGGACCTGAGTTTAGACCCCAGAGCCCATGGGAAAACGCTGGGCAGAAATGGTGGCGTCCTACACTTCTGGTTCTGGAAGCTAGAGCCTGAAAAATGCCAGAGCAAAACAAAAAGAAGGTAGAACAACTTAGAATGATTTCCAAAGTCACCCTTGGGTCTCCACAGATCCACACAGTGCCCTATGCTACGCACGCACGCACGCACGCACTGCACACACACACGCACGCACGCACATACACACACACACACACACATGCACGCACACATGCACAGGCACAAAAAAGGAAAGATGCTGAGGATTTATTTTGTTCTGTTTATCAGCAGGAGGAAATAAACCAGTCTACACGCGCACTACCCCGTGCAAAGCATGAGACCCTGGCTTTAGTCTACCCACTTGAAGGATGGGAAAACTGAAAGACTCTAAGCATCATCGCCCTGGGGGCACAGGAAGCGGCCAGGATGGGGCGCATCTAGGCTTCTCTTGCCTTTGGGGTGTTGCTACCTAACTCCAAGAAGACTCCACAGCTGTGATTTTCAGCTCGGAGGGGCGCATCATCACCCCCCCTCCTGTGTGAGTCAGAGTCTATATTGCTGGGAGCAAATAACTGAGAAACATAGCTAAGAGACCAGAATGCTTTCTGCTGTTTGTGGTCTCAAAGGGTCCTGTCCATGTATTCTGGGAGAGTATCATGGTGGGGGGAAAGTGTGAGGAATGAGGGTGAAGGGATGTAAGAGAGGGGTGGGGAAGGGCATAGCCCAAGGGAATATTTCCAGTGATCTACTTCCTCCAGCTAAACCTACTTATGTAATCTGCTTCCTGTACTAGACCACCCCCTTGATCTACTTCCTCCTGCTGAACCTACTTCCTTGATCTACTTCTTGTACTAGAACCACCCCCTTGTTCTACTTCCTCCAGCTAGACCCACCTCCTACCTGGGTCACTTCCTAATGTCATCATCTCATGAGTCCATGAGGAAAAATCCTCATGATGTAACCCGATCACATCCCACATGCTCTCCTGCGTGACTAGAACAAACCAGTGATCAGGAATTATTTGGGGGAGGTGGAAGAACGCCCACCGGCCTGAAGAAACCTGAGCTAATTCTGTTGTTTTGTCCATGCAAAACAAAATTAAATATTTGTGTGTGGCAGCTCTCACTTCTAACTGCACAGCTCAGGAGGCTGATGCAGGAGGATTGCAACGAGTTTGAGATTATCCTGGTACACACAGCACATTCCGGACCAACTTGGGCTATAAACTGAGACTCGGTCTCAAAAAAAACAAAGAACAGAAGCAAAATCAAGTGATAGAAATGGAATTGAGGAGCTAGCACACAGTAGGAATTCTTTCAATATTGATGTCTTTTTTCTGAATATTCATCAAATTCACTTTTATCAAACCCACGCATTTTCTAAAAATAGCCTGAATGTCTGGACAAGCACCACCTGTGTTGCATCCTAAGCTCTCTTACCCCTTACGTTTGTTTATACAGTCACTTGATAAAGGAAATTCTTTCCCCTGCAGAACAGAGCAAACGAAACTTTGAAACTAAAATGTGTACAGTTCACACTCCATGCATGCCAGTTGCAAAAAATAAATAAATAAATAAAAAATTCAGGCACTAATTGGTGATGTTAAAAAAAATTAAAATAAGTGAAAAATTCAAATGCAAAGTGGATTCTGTTTAGTCCAAGAATGGGTTTCATCCTGATTTTTAATCATTTAACTCATATCTTAAACAGAAGGGGAAATATTGAGGGTTAAGACGTGCAATGGAAATTTTCCAAGAGAGGGAGGAGGTAACCATGTGTTGTTCCTCATTTGCATGAGGCTGGTGGTTACGCCCCCTGAAAGTACAACCCCAAGCACTAATGGCACTCATGACGATACTACAATGACATATAACCATTCCTGAGTCAAATGCAAGGGACCAGCTGGGGACACATTGCCAGGAACAGGATAAGCCAATAAGCTGGCAGACACAAATAGCCACCCAAGATCCAGGTTAGAAAGGACCCGTATCCGTGTTCTTTGGAAGAACAGAGCCCGAAGAATGGATGCATCTTATAAAGTGGCTTCGCTAGGTTGACTTCATGCGGTGGACTGGGTAGACCAACAGCAACCTCTGTACACTGGAGAGACTGAGAACTCTGTCTGCTCAGCCTGGCAGGCTCAAGGCTTCTGAGTTGAAGCCTAGCTCAGAAGATCTGGAGGATTCCTGCCTAGAGAACATGCTGGAAGAATGAAGCAGCTGGGTTCCGGCTCCTACACTATGCTGAGTTATTAAGCACTTGGTACATGAAGCCTGGTAAGATTATAATAATAACCTCACATCAAATTCCAACCTTTTCTTTGCCCAATCACTGTTCCTTTCCCTGAAATTTACCAAAGCGCTCCATCAGAGCTACGGATCCAACCCCATTTCTATCACTTAACAGACTTGCACACTCTGCCATGCAAAGTTATATCAGGCAATGATCTGAATACTTAGTGTTACATCCCAAGAGTTCCACTGTAACTTGAAAATACTGTACGGCAAGCATGTAAGTCCTAAGAAATGTAGCTCAGCCATAGTCCACTGTGGAAGACCACGAGTTCACTTTGGTGACCATGACTAATTAATCGGCCCAACGTCATGTGAGACGGCTGCACCACGTATGGCTAACCAAGAAAAGATCAGAACTGATCATGTTTCTACTATACACACACTGCTTTTACACAACTGCAAAGTCAGAAAACCATGACGTGAAATCACCCATAATTTGGCAACTTGGTCGACTTTTGGAGCTGCCCTTTTAGTGCTAATTGTCCTACTTAGGTGCAAATGGAAAGCAGTAAGGTCTCAGCACAAGCTTGCTTTACACAGCTCTTCAGGGCATCCATTCAGACCTCGGACATTCCTCAGCATTTACAACAAAAGTTTGCTTTGCAGGTCCTCAGAGCATCCATTCAGGCTCCAGACAATCCTAAGGCCACCAAAGGCCCTTGGAAGCCTGGCTGTAATTGTTAGGTTTTGATTTGTGTCTCACCAGCTCTTCTGGATCGTTTCTCTGACTGCCCCGCCCACAGCCTCTCTGCCTGCCCCGCCCACAGCTTCTCCTCCTGCCCCTGCAATGATGAAAACCTGCTTTTTCCGCCACTGCTTGAGTTCCCCTTTGGGACCATGATTCCTTGAGTTCCCCTTTGGGACCATGATTCCTTTGCTGTGGTGGTCTCATGACTGGTAGTCAATGACAGGTAAGGCTCCACACGAGGGTGGTGTCCAACCTAAGCCAGGCATAGTCATCTATATTCCACGCAGCTGAAGAGGCTTGGGGTCACCCCAGCCATCATGGTCCCCACTGAAAAAATTTATCAATAAATAAAAGGGTGAAAATGTGGCACTACTGATTCAGGGAGGCGCTAGCCTGGCTATCGAATTCAGGACAAGCCTGGACACGTATAGACACGCCCCAACATGTCCCGACAGAGGACCATGCAGGCAGAAGGATGAACAACCAAGGATGAACGGCCATCTAACCTGCCCCTGCAATGGACACCTAGTAAACAGTCAAATGATTGGTGGCTGTCCCCCCAGAGTGGAGGGATGGCCACACCTGATTGGACCCTGACCCTATAGAAGCTCCAAACACTTCCTGAATGAAGCTGAGTCTGTGGCATCTTGTCCACTGCTGCTCCTCACCTGATTCCCGGGGTCAGGTGGTGACCCCATCACCAGCTCACCCATTCACCTCGAGCCTTGAGGCCCCACCGTTTCCCCTCTTCCCCCTGGCTGGCCCGGCAGGGGATTTGGCAACAGGTGACCATCTGTATATATGAACTCTTCAATTCTTACAGTAACCCAAACATAGATACCATTATCATCTTTCTATCTAGATAAAGAAACTAGACACATATGTTACACATCTCGCTCCAAGTCGCAAAGATAGTACTTCAGCTCCAGCTTTAATACTTGCTGACTATGTCTCCTTAACCACATGGCCTAACCTCACGGAGTCCTGTATCTCTGTAATTGCACTCGTATTCTGTGCATTAGTTAACTTCTCTTGTTGCTATAACAAAAATATCTACAAAAGCAACCTCAGAAGGACCTGTCGCTTAGCGCTCACAGTTTAAGAATGGAAACTGTCTGTTGCAGTGGGGACAGTGTGACGGGGGGAGCCTGTTGTGACCTCCACCAAGAGACGGAGCGGTGATTCCACTGACCTGGGCAGCGGAGACGGCTCAGCTGGAAAAGTGCTTTACTCTGTAAGCACAAGGACTTCAGTTTGATCTCCAGAACCCACATACAACAAAACTAAACACCAGGGGTGCTGGTGAATATCTGCAATTCCAACCATGGGCAGGAAGAGAGGGTAGATCCCTGGGGCTCCTGACCAGCCCCCCAGCCTCCTTGGTCAGCTCCAGGCCAATGACTGAGCCTGTCTCCAGAAAACCAGGAGGATGCGTTCTAAAGGGTGACACCGGCTGACCTCTGCTCTCCACATGCATGCATGATAGCACTGTGAGAGACACCCAAAGTCGAACAACTTAAGGAGGAAAGGGAGACTTACTTACCTTACCGTTCCACAGGGGAGAAACAATCTTTCATGGTGGAGGTGACATGGCTGGTAGCAGGCTGTCGCTGCAGACATCCAGTAGGCTAGTGGGTGATGGCTAAAGGCTGGAGGACTCCTGGAGAGTCTCTCTTCTTCCTCCTCTATCTTCTGTTCTGTGGTTCCTTTCATCTGGCCCACTACTGGGAGGTTCCAATGAGATCTAGGGAAGTTCCAATCCGATCTAGGGCTGGTCTTGGTATTGTCCACATCATCTCTTCAGGTGGTCTCAGCTGATCTTAGTTAATGCCGGGTGTGTCAAGCTGACACCCAGGATTAACTATCACAATGTGAATGCATGTACACACACACAAATTAATAATAATTATTATAAAATGAAATCTACAGAGACCTAAGTTAGCAATTTTACCTTTAGCAGAAAATCAGAAACTGAATTACAAAGAATAGAGGCCCCAATGCTAATTTTTAAAGCTAAAATATCTGGAAGCAATACATACATACATATACACACACACACACACACACACACACACACACATATATATATATGCCATGTGTTTTTATAAAATGATGAACTTTTCTTCAAAAGAAAAAGAAAAAGATTTTATTCTTCCAAGAGCCATGTTGCTGTGTCCTCTGACGGCTCAAGCGTGGCCATGAGGGGATGAGGGGTCCGGGGGGCTCAGGAAACAAGCAGCGTTCACAGCTCTCCCCGAAGCAAGATGTCCGTGTGTGGTCACACTGTCCACTCATCTCCGACTTGACATTTTCTCCACACCGTGTCGCAAGCCTGAGACAACGGACAGCTTGTTGAAGCAGCTCCCAGTATGGCAAGCTTCAAGGTTCTTTGGCATCCGGGAGAAGAAAGCCAGGTCTGTTGCCAGCCATCTAATTAGCCGGGTGACCTTGGGCAGGTCACGTCCTCTCTTTCCGCCTCGACTTGCGCGCTAAGGTTCGGTGGGATGAATTTGATCTGATGTTGCAAGTGTATGGCTGGCACACAGGTCTTCGCCCTTCTCACGCGTGGGGGGACACGCCGCCCGTGGAGAAAGACGCTCTTGCTCTGAGCCAGATAAGAAATTCCTCTCCACAAAGTGCCCCAGGAAATCACTGCTAATTAATCAATATTGATACTGGGCACGAAAACCTCGGACCACCTCTGAGAGGCAGCTCCCTTCCCGCTTCCACATGCTCAGAGACATGAAAGGGGAGCAGCCAGCCAAGGCAGCCCAGGGGTCCTGGAAGATCCAGCAATCCCCAGGGATCACGCGGCTTACTCATGCACCCGGCTGATGAGCAGAAGCTCCGAACCAGGCCCTGGCTTGCTCCAGCATCCTTCATCCTGTCCGTGCTGGCCGGAAGTCCCAGCCCTAAGCTTGGGCTCCAGCCCTGGCCTCTAAAACCTGTGTAGCCTGAGGTATGTCAGAGCACGTCAGTCGCACACCATGGAACGTGTCACCCTTCCAGGGCAAATCAGCTCTGGTCCGTGCACAATGCAATTATCGGGCATTTTGCTTTCCCGGAACGAAAGCTCATCATTGTGCAAAAACCACAAACACTATCACCTGCCGACATTCGCACCCTCGCGATTTCCTGAGCAACTGTTCTTCCCTTCCTAGCTGATGTACATGAAGAAGAAATCCATCGGTTTCTATGAGGAGCTGGTCCTCTAGCCCAGTGGGCTTCCTGTCACCCCCAATCTCCCATCTCCTCCTTCCACTCTCCTCACAGACTGCCTCCCGTCTCAGGCTCGTTCTGCACAATGAAGGGATCCTGCAACATACCCTCTGCCGGTCCTGAGGAATCTAGTGTTCTCATTCAGGTCTGTTGACTATTTTGAAATTCTTGACTCTGTCCATGATCCCCAAGACCAGTCAGGCAGCCAGATGCCACGTATCATGAATAAGTCCAACCGCTGTCAAAAATAGTCACTGAGCCGCCATCTTGCCAACGTGAGGTGTGACCTCTAGACGCCTAGATAGCGCCCCTGTGCTGGAATTACCCTTGGAGATTCCTTTTTTTTTGTTGGGGGGGGGGATCGATAGTTGCCAGTTTGTCAGGACAGCATTAATATCTCATCCAGCAAAGACTATTCCAGAACATATCATACCCTGCTGTGGTTCTCCACGGAAGAAGTCTTCAAAGATGAACACAGTCTAACCCCTTCATTATGTAAACAGGGAATCTGTATGATGGGATGTTGTGTGACTGACTGGGAGTGACAGCAAATTGTGACGAGTATGTTGCATAGGTGCCTATTGCTTGGTGGTGTTGCTCCAGGAAATCACAAGGTACCATGGGGTGGGGGGGGAAGTGGGGGCTCAAGGGAACAAATGAACTCAGAGTTCAGCACTCCCCTCTGTTAATATAGAAACACCATTCTCTTTTACCCTATTTCCCCCATCCTGTAATAGCTATGAAGCTCAAAGCAGAAACAAATTAGCTGTATATATACATAAATTTCTACATATAAAGTAGTGAGATATCTGATGCAGCTCACTCTCATGTCCCTTCCTGGTCACTTGGGACTGAACAGGTTTGATCTCCCCAGAGAGGATATAGGGACTGGCAATTAGATGGAACACACCAGCATATGGAGACTGACCCCTCTCCCTGCCGCGTCCTACTCCTATTCTCCCATCTACCTTTGAGTCTCTTCTGATATTAAGATCTTTGCTTAAACAGTCTTTTATCTTTGGTTAGGAGATGACCTCGACAACCAATCAGGATGCAGCCAAGGGCAGTGCAGGAACAGCAAAACCAAAAACAACAACCAACCATAATTCAGAACACCAAAGACCCTACAATATTCACCCAGAACCAGACCGGCCAAATCTCTCCCCATCCTAAAGCTCAAGGAACCTTGCAGAAGAGGGGGCGGCAAGATTGTAAGAGCCTAAAGATGGGGAGGACCAATGATATGCAAGATACTCCACACAAGTCAGGGCTGCAACAGCCAGAATATAGCTTCAATGTGATTGGACCTCGCCTGACATGCATGATGCCCAATATGTCAACAACCCCCAAAGTCCAGCACAGATCACAAGGGAGAAGGCTTCAGGCAGTAAGATCCTTAGAGGCAAGAGATTTAACAGTCATACTAGAGTTCCTATGCTAGTGGGCAGCCCAAGAAGGGGCTCCAAGCTATGCCACTGAGTCCTGAACCCTCACTAGTGTAGACGACTCAGAAGGAGATTCAGCGCCCACATAAACAGATGCTCTGGAGGATGGAGGGAGAAAGCAGGAAGCACCAAGAGAGGAGGAGGGAAGGAAGAAGAGGAGGGAGGATAATGGGAAATGGGGGGAGAAAGGAATGGGGAACAACAGGGGACACGGGAGGGGGCGGGAGAAGAAGGGGGTACCTATTGAGCCTTGTACAACTAGGCAAAACATGTAATAAAAACTCTCTACATATATTATGCATATGGAATAGTACATATCATATGCTAAGTGTCAGTTTCTTTCAAAGTTATAAGTTGGGTAGACCTCAAGGAAACACGAGTCGCCACCCTCACAGGACTGGCATTACCACCTGTTAAAAGGTTTGGTCTCCTGGTCTGTGACACTTCCATTTTCTGGGCATGGTATTAAAACGAAAGCACTTAATAAAGAAATCCCAGTAGACACGCTTCTCTGTTTTAAAGACAAGTTGCTCATTGAGCTCCTTGCATGTTGGAGTGCCAGTCAGCTTCCTAGCAAGCAGGAGGCTGAAGAGGGGAGTTGACACATTTAAGTCCTCAGAGTGAGTGCAAGACCGGTCCAGGCAATGTAAGGGAGACCCTGTCTCACATAAGCAAGCAAACAAGCAAACAAATGAAAAAATAAGGTCTGGGTATAGAACTGGGTGGTAGAGTGCTTGCTATATACATGAGACTCCCAAGAAAGAAAGAAAAGAAGGAATAGAGGGAGGGAGGGAGGGAGGGAAGCAGGGAGGGAGGGAGGGAGGGAGGGAGGGAGGGAAGGAGAAGGGGAGGAGAAGGGGAGGGAGAGGAGAGGAGAAGAGGAAGAGAGGGGAGTTGGCAGGGAGGAAAAGAGGAGGAAAGGAAGAGAAGGAAAGGAAAGGAGGGAGGAAGGGAAGAAAAAAAGAAAGGGAAGAAGGGGAAGGGAAGGAAGGAGTTTGTCTTCAGTCTACTCAGAGAGAGCTCACTCATGACCACTAAGAGCTGCAAACCAAACAGCTAGGCAATAGCAAGCCTTGGCGAAGGATGCGGAAACATCAGAAGCTCATACATTGCTGGTGGGAATGTAAAATGGTACAACTGCTTTGGAGAAAGAAATCTGTCGCCTCCTTACCATGGTAAACACAGAATCGCCGGATGACTCAACAGTGCTCAGCGCTCGCTTCCCGGGAGAAATGAAGGCGTATGTCTGCACAAAACCCTAATCCAAAATGTTCACGGCCACATGAGTCATTGCTGCCCAGAAAACAGAAACAATCCAAATGTCCATCAGTCGACACGCAGATAAACAAAAAAAAGTGATACATCTGCACCAGAGGATATTATTGGACAGTTTTGAGACATGAAATGATGACAGATGTACGTTATAATCATGGTGTGTCTTGAAAGCATCAGTCAGTGGCAATGGACGAAATGGTGCGTGATCCTGCCAGATAGAAGGTCCCAGACAGAGAGCCTAGGAACATGTTTTCTTAAATTACCTGGAACTGAAGGATCAGCAGTGTGGGAAGTAAGGAGGAGCTGTTTCTGGTGTAGGGGTTCCTTGCAGATGAGCTTTCTGAAGTTTATTGAAGTGACAGTCACACGACTTGGTAAATATATTTAAAGTCACCTAATTGTGTGCTGGAAATGGGTAGATTGGGTAGTATGTGAGTGAGAGGTGATTAAAGCTGGGCTTCAAAACGAAAATCAGTCCATCATCACAGTGAGCTTGGCAGGACCCGTGTCAAGGGTAGAAGTGTGGAAACTCATTAGGAGGGTACCCCAGAAAACAGGTGCAAGATGGTGGTGATTTAGGCCAAAGAATGAGTCATCGGGTGGGAGAATTCGGTGCTTTTTATAGACGTTTTTGCAGGATGAGTCAACACTCTTCCCTTCTGAAATGAGTTAGAAGCTAAAGTCAAGTTGGGATCTGAGCCACAGATAGGTGGTCTTCCCACCTAGTGTGAAGACGACAGAGCTAGAAGAACCACACGCTGGACAGGAGAGGAAGCTGGAGTGGGCTGGGGGCTTCTATCGATGGAAGAACTGGTCTCTGGGTGAAGGGGAGGTGTCTGGGGGGCGCCTCGACTATACCACTGTGTGGTGATGATCCCAGCTGGAAATGCCAGCACTTGAAAGGATTTCAAGTTCAAGGTCATCCTGTGACTTTGTGGCTAGTGTGGGCAATGGAAGTTCTGTCTCAAGGCAGAAACAAGCCACGACAAAATAGAGACTCAAAAAACTAATCACAATAATAATTCTGAGTCCTGGGAAATGCCCGCATTCTAACATTTGGAAATGAGTTGAGGATGGCGAGAGCGACATCAAAAGAGATCGGGGAAGGGTCTCTTGAAAGAGAAGTCAAAACATAGGAAGGACTTTCATCCCGTGACGATTTCGAGTTAAATTCATTTCCATGGCAAGAGAGTTACGAGCAGGAACTGAGGAAACTGGTCACGCCAGTAAGAACGCAGGACAAGAACGAATGTGTATCAACTGACTGACAGCTTTGCCCAAGTTCAACTCACTCTCTCTCTCTCTCTCTCTCTCTCTCTCTCTCTCTCTCTCTCCGCCTCCCCAGGGAATAGTCCCACCCACTAGGGACTGGATCTGCCCACGTCAGTCATGAGTTAAGACGACCATCTCCAGGCCTGCTCAGAGCTCTACCATCACTGAATAATTCCTCACAGCTTCCCCAGGGGCCCCACTTCAGTGTGAGGTTGACGCTGAGACCAAGCAGCACAGAAGGTGAACTCAGAAAGCGTGGGGTCTTGGAGAGAAAGAAGGAAGTGTTCGGATGAGGTCGTTCCCGCGGCCTCTCATCCACGGAAGTGAGGGCTGCGAACCCTCAAGAGGCTTAGTGTGGACGCCGTTGCGTGACCCACCCCCCTGGTCAGTCCTGGTGAGGCGCTGGGGGGCCTCGGACTGCTCGGAGCTGCTTCGAGAGAGACGTACCTTCTCCTCTGCCGAAATTCATCTCTAAGTACCGTGATAATGAATTTGGCTTCACTAATGTGATGGCACCCACAAAACAGTGTGGTACCAGCTTCCTGTGGTAGCCGCAGGTCGTGGCTTACGCAATAGAACTTGAGTAGGTTCTGGATGCTGGGAGACATCCTCGGGGTTTGCTGGGGCTGATTCTCTCTTGGTGCATTGACAGAGAATCTGGTCGTGGGTTCTGGGGGCCAAGGCCGATCCTTGACTCCTGAGCAGTGTTCCCACACACTCCCTGTGTCCACGTGGCCTGTCTACACAGACGGCACGCCACAGTCACTCTGCCTCTGCTGACAAGTTCATGACCAAACAGCCTAAGGGAACAAGGGGCTTTATTCTGGCACAATTCCAGGTGTAGCCCCTTCTCCAGCTGGGCAGGAGAGTCCACGCCAACACCAGGCCGAGGGAACCGGCCACACCAATTCCACGTGACGGCTGAGAGAGGGACGATCCTCCCTTGCCAGACCAGCATGTCTGGTCATGTATACAGAAGGACGCCACTTCCTAACCAGTTCCCCCAGCTAGTCACTTGCCCAAGGCCCAGTCCCACCCACCATGGGCCGGGCCTTCCCATCCGCTAGATAATCTCCTGCAGGTTTGCTCTGGGCTTCACTCAGCTACTAATGCTCTACAAATGCGCCCAGAGCTCGACCCCTGTTTCTAACTATAACGAGCAGACATAATACGCCTCATTGTCTCCACATTACTAGGCTCTGTAAAGACCCGGTCTTCATTTTTTCCCTAAGTCGTGACAAGACGACCTTAGCAAAAGCAACTGAAGAGACCAACGGTTTATTCTGATTCGCAAATCTAGGAGCAACCGTCCACCATGGTGGAGAAGTCGAGGCAGAGGTGCTGACATTGCCCTTCATCAACAAGCAGCAGAGGGCAGTGTCCAGCTAGTGTCCATCTCGCTTTCTCCATTTAACATGTCCAGAATCCCCAGCGCCGGGGATGGTCCTGCCCACCCTCCAGTAAGATGGGCTTCACTCAGTTGACGTAATCAAGACGATCTTTCAGACCTTCTAGGAGGCCAGCAGATCTAGCTAATCCCTCACCCGTGTGCTGGGAGGGAGGCGGCCCATCTCTCCTGTGTCAAGTAGCCACGCCCATCATAGCCTATCGCTAAATAAGATCCCGTTCCGAGGAGCTCGGGGCTTAGAACTTCGACTCACCTGTGCTGGGGAACGCAGTTCAGCCTACAATGCAATAAGCGATCAACTCTGAAGAGCACACTCAGGAGGACTGTGTCGGGACAGGATATGTTCAATTGACAGTGATCGAACTTGATGCCTCCAGCTGGGAAAGTCCCTGTTCATTGGAACGGGTCGAAGTGGCTCGCTGATCATCGCCTCTATTCAGAGTCAGAGAGAAAGGGAAGAGGAGGAGGAGTCCAGGGAACTTGCCTTATAGTGGTCCAGGGAGGCACTGTGGAGAAGCCACAAAAGACCTTCAGTCGGCCTCTCCCAGCCGAGGTCCATGTCTCTCCACATCCAACCCTCGACGCTGTATGTGGCAGAGGCTCGGCGCACCTCCTGCTGGTTCCTGAACATCATCTCAGTCCTCCAGAAGCATGATGCTCACCTGGGGTCAGGATGAACCACGTAAGCTCTGGAGAGAAGGAATCCTCCATCTATTCTGAGTTACCTCGGGAGCGGCCACTAAGACCACTGGGGATATAGATAACGAGAAGTCCGCAGCCAGGCCCAGTTAGGGAGACATTTGTCTCAATGTAAGATTGAAACGTCAGTGGGAAAACAAAACAAAAAAATTGGATCATCTGATTCACCAGACTTCTAACAGAAGGATTACCAAAGTCAGACCAGCAAGCCCCCGATATCAGGCACCAGGGGAACGGATGGAAACTGACGTGGTTTAATTTGTCAACCTGAGGACGGCCAAGGGGCAGTAAGTGACGGCCAAGTATCCGTGGTCATAGATTCAAATCAGCACACTGAGGTCACTGGGGGCTTCGTTCACTGCTGGCCTCACCATGGGCTCCCATTCAAGCTTGCACACACTTTCTGGAAGGTCCTTTGTCCACGTGTCACCTGTATGTTCCTAACTTCACGTCACGCGGGTTCTGTTCCATCATTCAGTTGACTGGTGCTTGTTAACGTCACTGCGAAAGCAACACAAGCGTCATCCAGAAGCAGGGTTTGAAGCGGTATGTACTCTATAGCCTGAGTATGTACCCTACAAGCCATTGTTTCCAAAGCAAATATTACCCATATTTAAAAATGTTTACACCATGTATTTATACTTGCCCCAAATTTACTAGCTTAATGATATTCTATTGGCTGTAAATATTTATATATTTACATAACTTCCAACATTAGGAAGTTTCTAGTAACGCAATTGCTGGATTATTTTTGTAAGTGTAGAACAGTGTTTTGTAAGAAATAGCACGTACACAGCTTGAGTGTTCTAAGAAGCATAATAAGGTCTTTTTATGGTCTGGGGACAATGGCTTATTAGTTTCCTTATTTTTGTTCCCTAGATTATGGGACACTTTGCCTGGCTTTTGCAAACATCTTTTTTATTATTTTTTTTTGTGTGTGTATAAGAGAGACAGAGCATCGCACATGGCGTAGCAAGTACTTGCCATGCCCCTATTTTATATTGAAACTTCCTTTGCTTTCACTCTAGAGAAATCCCACTTGTTATCCAAATTATTCTGTAGAATGAAAGTAACATATTTGATACACCCCTTTTTTCTGAAACATTCTTTACTTTCATTCTAGAAGAATCCTATCTATTATCCAAATTCTGCTCGAAAGACTGACGATTCGGTGAATCTGCTAGCTATCCCCAACAGATACAGTTTTGCTTCCTTTGAAATCTTGTTGGAGTTTATCTTGTTGGAGTTTCTTGGGCACTGTCTTATCCTTGCCATTCCATAATGCCTAGTGCATAGGAAGCTGTAGGGTTGAAATTGTCCCCATCTGATCTCTGCTGACCTTCTTAGGAAATCCTTGCTAAGGACTGCTCCAAGACCTGCAGTAATGTGGGATAAGAGGCTTCTACTCTGTCCTGGGTTCTGAGTTCTCCAGACTCGATCACTTCCTTCCACATCTCCACCCCCCCCCCCGGCCTGTGAACAGCTGTGCGGATCTCCTTCTGTGTGCTGGCGTCAGCCTTGGCTCCAGTTTTACTGTGTCAGTGAACAGGGAGAACCCCCTCTTTCAGAAGGACAACCTTCAGCAGTCAGTTCTCCCCTTCTACCATGTGGGCTTCCAGGAATCGAACTCAGGTCTCCAGGTTGACGGGCAGACATCTGACCCGCCATGATCTCGCCGGCCCCTCCTGCCGTCCAATCCTGTCCATCCTCGTCCCACCTAAAGCCTAGTTACAACGCCACGGTCTCGTAGAGAGGCGTCGAGGTGGGCAGGAAGGCAGGTTTCCACGCCCCTCTTTCTCAGCAACAAGCCGGGGAGGGCATGATCTCCTTGTGCCCTACCTTATTAACGCCACCGGCCCCGACCACAGCCACGGAGGGACAAGTCCTCCATACGCTCTGCAGGGAGTGAACAGAGGGCCTCTTCCTCATCCTCACGGACTGGACTCGATGAACCCCGGCCGCACAGTGATAGCTCCCCTGCACACCACCCTCCCCCCTGCACCGGGGGTACCTACGCTGCCTCTGGGTCCGTGCGCGCAGACACTGTGCACGGAGGTAAATCAACACTCCGGCCTGCAGTGCCAAGGGATGGGGACATCCCATGTCGCCACCCACCTAGCCCAGCTGTGCAGGAAGGACCTCTCCAGGGGGATCTTTCTCCTGTGACGCTGCTGACCCCCGATGCCAACTCCTTTCTGGTGGTCGTGGTAAGTGCTCACCTGGAAGCCACGCTGCTGAACGACACTCCACGATGTCACACTCCACACGTCCCATGAATGCCAAGAAATCATCCCAGGTGGCCCGGAAGGGCCCTGTTCAGGCCCACGCTTGGCACTGGAATGGAAACGTCTAGCACGTTCGATTAGACTGAGCTAGCCTGCATTCCTCAGCTCGTGCAGTTGCTGTTTTGGTCATATTCTTGGTTCTCATCCTAGGCGTCCTGTGCAAACCACATTGGGAAGGCTGCTGTCGGGGCGGCCCCCACGCGCGTGCTGTTTGCTTGCAGAACTTACTAGCTGTGGGGTCTTAATTACCCGGAGCTGGTAGAGATCAATTAGAAAAACAAACACATTAGGAAGAAACCAAGCAAGTGCGTGCTGCCCGAGGATCACTGCTGAGAGACTGTACCCCAAGACTGTGAGCAGGAAGAAGTAGTAGAGGTTAGCGAGGTCACCCCTTTGTGCCCAAAGGAAGGCTGACTCCCAAACAGGCCAAACAGCCGGCGGAAATAGCTGAGCTCAGCGCTGACGTCTCAACACTTGAGGGAATCCCAAGTCCTGAGCACACCAAGAAATCTTGCCAAGCGGCACGACTTCTCTCTGGGCTTTAGGGTCCTCCTCTAAAACACCAGGCTGTTGGTTAAGAGTTGTGGGGGTGGAGTGACGTCATGCTTAGATACAGATGTCAACTTGATAATTGAGGGTTGGAGCTCTGGGCGCATTCGTAGAGAATTAGTAGTTGAGTTAAGCCCTGATCAGGCCTGCAGGAGACTGTCTAGTGGATGGTGAAGGCCCGGCCCATGGTGGGCGGGACCAGGCCCCGGCAGGTGGAGGGAACTGTTGAGGAGGTCAGCATCCTTTGGTACACTTGGCCAGACGTGCTGGTGCGGTGATGGTTTTCTCTGGCCTCAAAGCGCAGCAGCCAGAACGGCTGATTTCATCATGTCCACGGTCAGGAGGCAGAGACAGGTGCTGGTCTTCTCAAGCCAAGCCTTCTATCCACGGGGAGACTCTCCTGAACCAAACTCTCTTCCCACTGCCCTACAGCCGCTGAGCTCTCTTTCCGATCCACAGAATTTCCGAAAACCACATTCAGCGCCTATCTTTACAGATCAATGACCGGCATCTGCCGTCACACATTCAATCAATGTACACCAACTCTATATGCGACAGTTACATTTACTTAAAACAAGGAGATCTTTTATTTCACTTTGCTGCTGTTCCCAAGACATGCGTTGTGCAGAAAACAGGTACGCTTTCCGCAGGCAGGCGGATGGTGGGGTTCTGGTCCATGGCGCCTACCTCCTGCCTTCCTGCCTCCCAGGCTTCGGTCTTAATCTTCTGATCCCTGCACGTTTCTGTCCCTGTGCATAACTCTTTTCTTCTTGTTTAGCTTAAATTCATTTCGTTCATCTTGGTACATCTTTTATTTATTTATTTATTATTTATTCAATTGTGTGTGTGTGTGCACGTGTGTATGCGTGTGTGTGTGCGTGTAGAACCACGGACGAATTCAGGAACCACCCTGGGATTCACAGGCTCCGCCCTACCAGGACCAGAAGCGCAGGCCGCCCCCGCTTCCGCCAGGCGTCTATACGTGGGGTCTAGGATCCGAACTCAGGACCTTCCGCCTGCAAGGCAGAGGCTTAACCCCTGAGCCACCTCTCCAGCCCCTTGGTACATCTTTTGAATGCACCAAGCGTAGAAATAAAACTGAGCCTGCATATGGCTCTTGCTCCCCTTCCCCAGAGGCCAAACTGCTTTGAGGTACCGTGCCGGGGGTGGGGGGATGGGAGGGAACAGGGGGGAACAGGGAGGGGGGAGCAGGAAAGCAGTATGTGGGTTTCTAGCAGGTGACGTGTGAGGAGATACTGAAGGCATTCAGCTGTGATTTGGGGTTCTGAATGAAGCTGCCTGGGTAGCGAGGTGTCCGCATGTCTGTAACCACGTGTCTGCGCCCTGTGTTCACATTCACAGTGTCTCCTGTGCGGGGTATGTACGCAACAGCCCATTTAGGCAGCTCGCTCAACAAGACGTAACTATCTGTCCTCATAAAACACCCGAGGATCACACAAGGAATACCCGCCCTTAATCATCAAGTAAATCTCCTTCAACATTTCTTTTTCCTGCATCTAACGGAACTCCAGACTATCTCGATTGACTGGACAACTTCCTACCTTTAATCTGAGTCAATTACACTTAATCTTTTTAAGCACTCATATCCCCCCAAGAAGAATTCGAAGACGCTTATGGGAGGAAGGGCAAAATTAACCGGGTAGGGAGAAGGAGGACGAGGGCTTAAAGAACAGAGAAGGGAGGGCTTCGTGCACTACACACCGCTCTGAGTTCCCTGGAAACCTTATCAAAACAGGAAACACACTTGGTTACGTGCTTCCTTCTAGCACAGAATCAAAACCGTGCTTCCTCAGCAGGATCATTTTCTCATGTCAAGCTCCGAGATAACTTCCTCACAAGGAGCAGAATATGAGATTATAACAGATAATATTTTCAATAGTAATTCTTAACGAATGCAGGAGCAAGATCTAAAATATTTTTTTTTCGGTTCTAGCCAAGAGACAAATGTTTGCTTTAAATTACATGAACAGGATCTTGAGCTGCCCAGTCAAGGGAAAAACTAAAACTAATCTGGATAAATGGACCAATAACATGAACCTTAAATTATTTTTTGTTTTCCTCTCCTTAAGGAATTTGACAGCTTGGAGCTATCGCACAATTGTAAGATTTCTACTCCCCATAAAGGACAAGAAGCACTTGTCCTGCAGCTTGCTAAGTGAGCACAAAGTCCAAACGCTAACAACATGCAAGCAAATATTAATATTAACTTGAACATTGCCTCGTGCACATTAGTGAAGCTAGCCAAAATTCTCAGAGGTGTAAGTGAAGAGAGGTGTTTAACAACTTGCAGAGAGTCCAGATTTCTTCAGGGATACCATGGTGTTGGGGTCTTCCAATTTAGTTGACATGGAGAGAGGTTGTAATGATACCTAATCACACTTGGCGCCCCCTTGATTCTCAATAAAATGTGTGTTGTATGCGCAGTGTTGTAGTTACATTTCCTTTTTCTGCAAAACAAGACTCACGCGCGGCTAAGGGGACAGAGGGATATTTCCTTGGCTTGACTGTTCCAGAGAGGAGACATAATCCACATAGCAGAAGGCACGGACGGAGTCACAGGCAGGAGAGGAGTTCAGGTCTTAAAGTCCTGGAAGCAAAGAGAGCAAGAAGCTCAAGGGACATCTCCCTCCAGCAAGGCTCCGCCTCTTAAGGTGCCACCGCCTTCCCAAACATTAACATCAGCTAAGGATTCAAGCACATGAGACTTTGTGAGGGCCCAAAACAACATTCAACTCATGACATGCAAGTAGATTTCAGCTGGTAGTGGGCAAGGTGAGGGACTATAGAGGCTGAGGCAGAAGGATCACAAATTTGAGACCAGCCTGGATGAAAACAAGGAGAATGTGCACCTAAGATTAGCATTGAATATTGAAGATTCATCTCTCAAAGGACTTTGCGAACTTGTTCTTTACAGGACTTTCCTGTTCTGTCTTTCAAATCTGTGGTTGAATCTTATTTCCAATTATTAAAGATGGAGAATAGTAAACTATAGCTTTTTGGACAAATCTATGCTGCCTATTTTTGTAGATAAATTTTCACAATGATATTTATTCATTTTACATATCAATAGCTACCATCCTAATGGGTTTTGGAAACCCTAAAATATTGATGACTTTTTCCTTCACAGAAAGATTACTGGCATCCAGCATATCTTCCCACATGTGAAGCATCACATCAAACTCAAATAATTCCAGACTAAGCTCTCGAGTGAGTGTATGCAAGATGCGATCACATGGGCTCTCACCCCCATCGTTACCACCTCGATTTACTCTGAAATATTCTCGCTGTCTGAATTCAATGCACTCATCAAACCCTGACATCTTTTTCTTCTTTATTAAAAAAAAAAATCTCACAGTCAGGCTGGGACTATCTTTTGGTTGGTAGAAACTTAACTAATGTGCAAAGCCCTGTGTCTGACGATTCCTGGTGCGCCATATGGGCGTGTAATCCCAGCCCTTAGGAGATGGAGGCAGGAAGAGCAGAAATCCAAGATCATCCTACAATACTCTGGCCTCCATCTGGACTCCATGAAGCCTTGTCTCAAACAAACCAGCAACAGGAGGGAAGGGGTTGTACAACTGTTTTCTTTAGACTGCAACGCCCTCTCCTGGAGGGAGTGGGGAAGTTCAGGTGGCACATGAAACTCACAAGAAATTACAGGACTCAGGAAGTTCATGAAACTTACAGGTTCCAATACAGAAAACAATACTCAGAGACAGTTACATGCAGTGAGGAGACTGTTCAGTTCCCTGAACATTGCATATAAGACTCGAGTTTTGTGCATTTGTGAGCTGTCACTCATGCCAAGTGGTGTTCTAAGTGATGCACTTGTCACCTGTGCCGTTTGGCATGAACAGAAATGAATTCCCCAAGAAAAAAATCACGCAGCAGGGAGATGGGGCAGAATTTGGAATCAGAGACAAGGAAAGGGCCATGTGGTCATTAAAGAAAAGACCCTCTAGGTAGCAGAGCTGCAAGCCAAAGCTGGTCAGGAAGTCTCTGCTGGCGGAACAAATTCTCTCCTGCTGTTCTGAGAGAACCAACATAGCTGGCACATGGACCTGGGATTTCCAGAGGTACGGAACCCACAAATGCCTGCTCTACACAACTGTGGTATCACAGCCCTAGAAGGCTGGCATAGCCTCCTACCTGCCCAGGGAGTAGAAGGCTTCTGGGGAGTGAGTGACTCTGAAGCTCTGTCCACACAGAAGGAGACAGAAGTCAGCTGAAAACAAGGAACCCACAAAACAGAACTGGAGCTCCCTTCCAACAGGAAGCTAAACCTGAGTCCTCAAAAACCTACACAGCATCCCAGACTTTAGACATGCCCCCCCCATGAGATTGAGGAAGAATATGTTCGAGGGAAGCTGAGATGAGATGTGACCCTAGGGACCTTCTTCTGAACATCCACTCTTTCCCTCCCTCTGTTTCCTTGCCGAAGGCAAAGGCCGCAGCTCTTGTGCACGACATGTTCTGAGCCAGGCAAATCCTCTTCAGTTGCTAAGGCCACACCCTCCTCTGCTCCAGCCTCAACAGGCTCACTACCCACCTCAGAGTCTGCACAGTCCTTGAAGAAGGCTGCCAGGACCTGAGCGCTGTTCAGGAGCATCAAGAAGTCGAAGTGGGACCTATCAAGGTATCACAGACATTGCTTTCAGGGAATGAGACCCGGGGGCGCGCAAGAGGTAGAGGAGAGCTCTTTGCTCTGACTTGTAAGACCACATGACTCTGGCCAACTGTCAGTGAGAAAAGGAAAAACCCTCCTGGACTCTAAGCCAACCCTTCTGCTATCTGGCCCTTTACTGTGTGTCTGTGAGATAATCATCTTCTCTTTCCCAAAGACATCTGGTGAATCCAAATGGCTTGTACACTTATCTCAAGTGAGAAACTATCCGTAATTCAGATTTTCTTTGCACAAAGGGAAACAAAACAAACACAAGTACTAGAGTGAAGGCCTGGTGTCCAGGTGATCATGACGTAGGGGCAGCTGTGTGGATGTTTGCCCTGCATAGACCCCATGTGAGTTGGTTTAACACTCTGGCCTTCCATCTTCAAATGCTTAAGGATGAGAAAGCGTGTGTGTCCACTACTTCTCTTGTTGTTGTGACAAAGTCTCTGATGAAGGAAATTTAAGGAAGGGAGAGTTTGTCTTGGCACACAATTTGAGGTCATGGTCCATCATGGTGGGGAAGGTCATGGTGGGGAAGGTCTATCTACAGAAGAGCAAGATAGCTGGTCACATGGCATCCACGGTAAGCGGCAGAGAGAGATGAAAGATGTTGATCAGCTTGCTTCCTCCTTTTCTTTCAGCCCCAAACTCCAAGCCATGGAATGCTGCTGCCCACAATTAGGGTGGGCCTCACCACATGAACCACCTAGTTTAGAAATTCCCTTGTACACATGCCCACAGGTTTACTTCCAGGACCATACTAAATCCTGCCAAGTTGACCATTAATTTCAACCATTAGAGTGTGTGCACATGCACGTGTGTGTATGTGTGTGTGATGTGTATTGTGTTGGTATTGGTGATAAGTGACAAAACAATTAAGTCTGTGGTAATAGTAATGGATCTGTTGAAGGTCCCTAGTAGAAGGACGAAGAGATGGAGGGGAAGGGAGGAAAGAGAGGGGGAGGGTAAGAGAGAGAGGGAGGGTTACAGGTATGTAGGGCGGAGTAATGGCAGCTATGACTCCCTGCTATACCCAGCACAACTACTCTCAGGAGATGCCGGTGTGCATACAGTGGAGGACCGGCTTGTGATAGTTACTCTTCTGCTGCTAGGAGACAACACTCAGACCCAAGCAACTTAAGGGGAGAAAGGGAGATTTATTTGGCTTGCAGTTCCAATGGGGAGGCACATGGAAAGGCATGGTTGGCTGGCAGAAACTGGATGCAGCTCAGATCACAGCAGACTTCATGGTGGCTGAGCCAGCAAGCAGTACACTGCTAGAACAGACTGCCAGCAGAAACAGGGCTGGAATAACCAACCTCAAGACCCACCCCCTGTGACATGCCTTCTTTTGGAAAGGCTCCATCTCCAACGGTGCCATGACCGTCCTAAATACTAACATCAGCCAAGGATACAAATGCATGAGTCTGTGGGGGCCAACTCACATTCACACAATACAGCTCCAGGAGGTTGTCATTCATGATGTGGGTGGGATTCTGTAATGATACAACTACCTGAGGGTCACGTGCTCCTGCAGATCTCACCCATGCTCATAAGGAAGCCAATAAACTCATCGGTTTGTCAAGTAAAACTCTGGTGGAGTCCTTACTTTATTCTCTCGATGGTGCCCTATCTGGGGTGAATTATTTGTTCATGTCTCCACAGAACAAGCTATTGCAATGAGTCGTATCTAGCATAGACTAGGTGCTCAACAAATTAGCTGAATAATAGGCAATTTCTCCCACGGGCTGGGGCTCTATGTGCTCACAATGTGGATGGCCTCCCATGGTTAGGGCTCCCTGTGCTCACACCATGAACTTAGTCTCACAGAAGATGAACAAAACTGCTCTTTCTCAGCTTTATCATGTATTCTTAACCATGTGGAACTAGGAGCTCAATCATAATTATGTACATTCTTAATGTATTTTCTTTTATTGCTTACATATTATTTAATATTGTTCAATTTAAAAAACTAGGACATAAAGGCAGAAGGTGGACATATGAGGGAAATGTCCAGGGGAAATAGGAGGGAGATAGGGGTAGCTGTGATCAAATGCATTGTCCGCATGTATGAAATTGTAAAAGAGTGAAAATAAAAAAGTACAAAAAAAATTTGCTATTTGATCAAAACAAAAAAAATGGACAATTTCTGCTTTAGAAGATCCACTATTCCAGAAGAGTAAACGTGAAACTGTTGTAATAAAAGCATAGGTTGTTAGAAGGTTGGTGGATTCTAAAGGGATCACCTGGTCTAAGCCTGTCACTCAGTATTCTTGGCTGCATTTCTTTCAGTCCTATAAGCAGCTGTGGCTTTCTTAAGTCTCTGTCCATAAAATGCAGGCAATCACATCACCTGATCAGAGAGTTGTTTCGATGATGAGATGATTCAATGCATATTCAGCCTGTGCAATTAGGAATGAGAAACCGACAGTGAAATGACGGTCAATGTTCCAGTCAGTTCTCTGCTGCTTAGGGTCTGGGCCAGAATGTCTCTGAGGACTTTGAGGGGGAACTAGCACCACCTTTGCATCCCAGACTCTGGAGCAAACTTCTTCCCCGACAGGTGGACCCTGTGCCCTACCTGGCTTCCTTCCATCTGCCTCTCAAGTCTCCCCTAAAGTCCAGCACCTGAAGAAGCGGGATTCTCGATATCCACAACTCAAAGAATTTCTCCCAAAGGATATTACTAAAAATGTTCACTCCCAGGCGGGGGAATTTGGAGGTTTGTTAAGTGAAATGAGTGAATGAATGAACAAACGAATGAAGATATACCTAATTAATTAAGGATGGCAAACCAATATGATAAGTATTATAAAGACAATATAATTGAACCAAATTTTGCAATAATTCCCTAGGATCAGAGGACTATATTTGAGTCTTTTAAAATGACTGAATTTTTTTTTATTCTACGATGCTTTGGCCAAATGCACTGGAGACAGACAGTGTGAATTAGCACATCGAGGTTGTTAAGAAATTATGCATCTAGGAATATCTGAATCCAGTCATGCTGAAGCATAATGATGAAATATTAAAAAATGTTTCTCAAAGTAATGCTTATTGCCATCCTTGAAATTTCAAGTTTTGTAGAAAAGGGGCGTCATTTGTTTTCCCTGGCATCAAAGGAAGGTGGCATGTTTAATGTAAGCTCTTTAGTGCACAGGATGGAGCAAGCTGACCTAGTTTCTCTCTGCATAAGACAATACCCAGCACACAAGAGAGGTCTGATAAGTATTTGAGGGAGAAAAGAAATCAGCAGTCTGTTTGTAGGTCTTCAACTTGGTCACTCCCAATGAGAAGGCCTCCACGTGACTTCCACTCCCCAAAGAGGAAGGTTCTATCCACCAGTAATGGCCTTTTGCCATCCAAGATGGTGGCGTCTGTCAGATCAGCGGCTGCTGATCTGTTCTCTTGACTCCCGCCAGCACGCCCGTGTTCTAGGGCCTGCCTGGTGCCACCCACACAGAAAAATTAAGTTCCTTTCCCGATCCCATGAGTCAGCAAGTTTTCTGCGCCGGAAGCATTATGCAAGAATAGATTTTTGTCCCCTGCCCCCAGCCAGTCTCCCCAAACTTCCCCAGTCCGAGGCCCAGAACCCTGGGAAAGGGATGTCTGCGTCAGCTTTTCCAGAAGTGGCCGTCCTTCCCAGAACCTTTAGCTCAGCTAAGTGGAGACACCTGGTGTTTGGTGCTGCAACTTCAAGACAGGGGTGTTTCAAAAGACAAGTCTACCAAAGGCCTCCCCGGAAGACTGTGCCCCAAGACCAAACGCAAATGGGGGCACAGGGAACTTCAAGAAGACTTTTCCCTCGCAATATGTCCATCATCTCCATATCCCTGCCTTTAAAAGGAAGGAAGATAAAAAATAATAAAACAATAAAATAAAATAAAATAAATACAACGGCAATCACAGGCAGTCAAAATTTGGGCAAAGCCTGGGAAAAGACAGATTCTGCCTGTTGGCGGTGGCTTTACGCAGTCACTGCCTAGAAGTACTTAATAAGCAGCCCGAGTTACCAAGTTCAAAAAAAAAATATTTTGTTGCTTGTTTTTTAAGCCTAAACAAAGCCCAAGGAATATTAAAGTTTCAGTACAGAAGAAATATGGCCACTGCCAAGAACTGATTCATCGTGAGGCAAGAGGCGTCCTGTATGTGCCGATCACTGCCTTGCTTTAATGACTAAACAAAAGAGAGAGAGGGAGAGAGAGAGGGATCAAAGTTTTCAAAATGTGATTCTAAAAGCCTTGTGCACAGATGAATTCTTCAAATATTTTGATCAGACCTGAAGAGCAACAGAGAAATAATGTATACAGAAAAGCCATTGAGAAAAATCACAAAACATACGCTGTTGGCTTTGCTCTGTAAACCATGAAGTTCATACAGGACCCTATTAGGGTAACGGCTGGGCTCGCCACGCATTCCTAAATTACCATGTAATCCAAAACCTTGCTTGCTTTCAGCTGCCCTATATTGGAAAGTCCCTTAAAATAACCAGGATGATGGCAAATATTCAGAAACACACTCGCCTCTGTGTGTGTGTGTGTGTGTGTGTGTGTGTGTGTGTGTGTGTGTGTTAAAAGAAAGTAGATTTATCAGGCAGTCTCCTTTAAAACAACAACCACTTGGGAAACGGCAAACAGCGGGCTCAGGAAATACTGAAACCAGGGATTGAATTTTCGACTCTCTCCATTTTCAAACACATGGATAGTTGGTGTAAAAATATGTTCTTTTCCTGCAGGGAATTGACTGTAATTAGTGTATGCCAAAACTCGCTCACAGAGATTTCATTGTCTTATCTACTTACATCATCTTAATGCGATTTTATTTTACTTTGTCAAAGTCATATTAATGTAAATGTGTTCTCCATAGCAAACAGAGATCTTTTTTATGCAAAGCAGGATTCTACTGACTCTAATAAAACAGCTTGTAGTCTATTAGGCGAGGGCTATAATGGGCTTATTTTGTTTGTCAAATCAAGACTGTGTCAGAAAGCTATAGTTGGAGATTTGTCTTGTTTTTTTTTTTCTCACAATAATTGCTAGGGTGGGGTTACATTATGATCTTTAAATGAATAGTATCGCTTAGAACAAATACTTCATATATCCTCTCTCTCTCTCTCTCTCTTTTTCTCTCTCTCCCTCTCCCTCCCTGCCTACAGTTCTGAGTTTTTTTTCCTTTGAAAAGCCTGAGCTACTTTTCCACCACGCAAGTCATCAGAATGTTTCCAAAGAATTTTAACTGCCAGATTAATTATATCTTGCAAACAAAGATAGATTGCTTACATTCTTTATTCAGAATTCCTGCCAGTATGAGCAACTGGCAGCGAATTAATTTCTCTTGCACCCATGCAAAATGTTTTGCTAGGAAAAGCTCTGGAAGGTAAATGGATCCTTTAAAGGAAAAAAAAAAATCAGGTTTCTCATTCTGAAAGGCTAATCTGTAAGCAAAGAACAGAGGATTAAATGAATTTAACTACTCCCCTAACTTTTTTTTTTTTGAATCTAGGTTCTAGCCCTCAGTTAATATATTCAGTTAATTAAGTAATGCCGTGACCTGGTGGCCATTTTTGAAAGCCAGGAATTTTTTCCCCCTTGAAGCTCTGTCTCCCCCACAGAGCAGAACCCAGTCTCTGCTCCTGTCAATCTGTTTATATCAGCTGGTTTCTACCACGAGCCTCTAAAATGGCTTAATAAAGTCATCAACCCCCCAAAAAAATATTACAAACATTTCATTTCCTTTGATTCAACACACACACACACACACACACACACACACACACACACACACACACACAGGATGGCCTTCATTGCAAATTCTTGCTGGTATGAATCACTGTGAGTAATATTTGCTTTTAGTTTCGTGTGGTTCTGCAAACAGCCTTTATATGGCTGGACTTCAAAGCGAGGAGAAATAAAGGTTAGAAATGCGATAGGCATGATCTATTATTAGGCACGAAACATTAAACCGCTTTTAGCTAGAAGTCTTAAAACCTGAATCGTCTAGGTTTTTCACGCACTGGGTATTTAGGATGCCTTTGCTTGCCCAAGCCTTCATCACAGAGGGGTGTGTAGAAGAGATCTTTCCAGATTGTACTGTGGGCCGCCATTAGGCCTTAACTTCTCTTAGTAATTCAAAGTGGGGGAAGAGGGAGACAAGGTGGGGGGGTGGGCTAGGAGGAGAATCGTGGTAATGTTATAACAAGATTCTCCTGTGTTCTAGCCAAAATACTCGGTGTTCTTCGCTAAGTGAAATTAATCTGTAACCAGTTCACTGACCGGCAAGTGAGGTTTCAGTAAAGTAGGTACTGGGAAGCAAGTAAGCCAAAGTAGGAGTGCAGATAAAATCTCTCTTGTGATGGAGGGGGGGGGCTAGAGGAACATGTATTTCAACTGAGAAGTGTCTGAAAATATTTATTAACTCCGTCCACAATGGCATTCATTGGAGGCATGTTAATTGTTTGGCTCCGTGCTTCTTGTAGGAGGAGGAGGAAGGTTGTGCTGAGAGGAATTTGGCCCCCTGTCCCCTCCCTTCTCTCCCAATATATTTGCTTTCCTCCAAATGTATTTGAACTTTAAAATAACGTTGTGAAATAAGTCAGATATCAGAGGAGAGAACTTTGTAGCTAGCACAAGAGCGCACCGGGCAGCGTTAAGGATGTATGCACATGCGGAACAAACTCGACATGGGTCACATTTGGTTCCTGATTAAGTTTGTGTCCTAATACATTAGATTAAAAATAAGCCCAACTGTTAAACACATTAATGCTCAGCCTATGTTGTGCTGCCAGAAAAACATACTTGCTCTGCCCCAGCCCCTCTCTCGAAGCTTTGAGGAGACAAAGGAAATCTGACCCTCGCCCCCAGAGACCTGAGCCCCAAAGTCCATCAGAGACCTTGTAGTTTAGGGCGTCCTCATTTGTGCCTGTGGGTGAAGTCTTAGACTGCTGCTTAATATTTTCTCATCAAAACAAGGCGTCTCTCGAATCACAGGCTGCCGCCATATCTACTGCCCCATTTTAGACGTGAGTATCAGGGATCTGAACAGGTCCTTTCGCTTTAGCCTCTGAGCTATTTCTCCAGTCCTGAATTTATTTTTTAAAAAGCTAGTAGGCTGAAAGCAAGCTGTATGGGTAATGGTTGGTACAACTCTTCACCTGGCCTGAAAGTTATTCATACAACACATATTCTACCTGAAAGTGGGGCTTTTAAAACCATCAGCTCTTCAGTTCTCGCTCCCTTTCTCCACAAACCCTCCTTGTTTGGCCCTGCTCTGCCCCTGGTGTGTTTTTCTGGTCTTTGGTCATCCTGGTTTAATAGATTACCTGTTGCTGACGCTTGTTTCCCAAGACGTGGAGCTCTCTGCTGCAAGCTTTCTTGGAAGTAAGAGGCTCCGAGTTTGCAGCACATGTAAATCTAGGAAGAAATAGTTCTCCAAAAGCAATGCAGATAGCTGCAGATATTGCCAGGAAAAAAAAAAAAAAGAAAGAAAGGAACAGTTAATTGAAACTATTTGGGGCATGCAGTATTGAACAAGGAGATGGTTTCTGAACGTGGCTTGCCAAAGGCCTGCACACATTTAATTTGTTCTACAAATTTGGTTAGCCCAATAAAGTGTAAACATCAAACACTGGTCGTAGAGAACATTAAACATTAACCAACTGAGACCTTAAAGACTTGAGCAGAACATTAAAATCAGAAGAGAAAGATAGGCCAGGCAACGCTGGGAAGTGAGGTTAAGAATCTGAGAGAGAATGTTTGTGGCTGGCTTAAAAAATATACAGTTAGAAAAAAATCTATTTTGAGATTGGTAACCATTTGTCTGCACAGACAAGCCATTTCCCACTGGGATCATATTTTTAAAATCATGCAAACATACCAAAGTCAATTTGATTTTCTGATTGTTCCCCAGGATGAAATGTATTACCGCCCAAATGAACCCTGAAAATGGGCATTTCAATTACTGGCCTCAAAGCCACGAAACCTCAGATAGAAGTGTGCTTTCCATGCAGTGCGTGAGTGTGTGTGGGGGGGTGCATGCCTATGTGTGTGCCTGTGTGTGTATGCATGCACGTGTGTGCCTATGTGTGTGCATAGTGTGTGCACATGTGTGTGTGAGTATACATGCATGTGTGGGTGCATTGTGATGTGTGTGTGCATGTAGATTGTACATGTGTGCATTCCTACATGTGTGTTTGTGTATATGCCTGCATGTGTGTATATGTATGCACATGTGTACGTGTGTATGTGTACATGTGTATGTGTATATGTATCTATGCCTGTGTGGTGGATGAATATATGTGTGGTTACATATGTGGATGTACATATGTATATGTGTACATTTTGCGTGTGTACATGTGTGTGTATGTGTGGGTACATGTGTGTATGTATATATGTACACATGTGTGTATATCTGCATGTGTGGGTGCATGAGTGAGTGCGTGTGTGTGTGAGTGCATGCATGTGTGTGTGTGTGTGCGCGCGTGTGCACATTCCACATCGCTAGCCTGAAGTTCAAGTCCATTAAAATTCAATAACACTTTGTTGGACAGTGGATCGAAAATGTCTTCAGAGCACATAAAGGTGTCCCAGGCCCGCCCGCTCGGACCCACGATTCGCCTGATTAAAGTAGACGTGTGCTCCCCACCTCAGCTACAGCCATGAGCGCTTACAGGAAACAGGAAGCTTCAGGGACAATCTTCAGGTCATTGTGCTCTAAGTGCCACAGAGTCGTCCCTGCAAAGTCACGGTGGTTTTTCTCTCAGGAGAATTTCTGGGACATTGTTTCCCCCATATCTGCTCAGGTCCAGGCGGCACCCCTGGAGGGTCCCAGGTGATTCATGGAGAGGTGGAAAGAAACATACGTCAAAACCCTACTGGGCCAGAGAACCACCCAGGAACCACCTGAAGACTCAAAATACCCACTCGGGGCCTCATGAGCAAGCAGGAGAACCGCTAGGAACCCCGACTTAATGGGCTTCCCCTAGAAGGGATTCCGAGATCACTCGCGTGTAAGAAAGCCAGCAGTCGAGCAGGCCAATGAGAAGGTGTGTTGGGTGGGACTAGGCCCCTTGTCAAGTCCGCTCCCTCTGTGAGCGGCGGGAGTCCAAACACGGGCATCTGAGCATCAAAGCACACGGACTCTGGGTGACCCCACCAGGGAGGCGTGAGTGGGGGTGCTCATGTGAGCAAGCCCATTCTTCAGAAGCGTCCGCTCCTCCTCAGCCAAGCGGGACAGTCAAAGCAGACTTCGGTGGGCAAAGGAAGCTCTGAGGGCCAAAGACCAGGCCGCTGGGGGGCATGGCCCGATGAGAAGGGCTAACCCCAGCCCCTCGGAGCAGCTCTGGACAGAACCAGCAGGTTCTGAGACCTTTCCATGAAGAGTTCATTTTATGTCTGGCATACAGCTAGCTCATGGAGGGGGGGGGACATCTCATCAATATTTTTAAATGATGGGGCAAACAACAGAGGAGGTATTGGGAAAAAATTGCTTAAATATTTCACTGATAAGATCTCCTCTTGTCGAAATAGTTTGGATTTTTCTCAGGAAGCTCCGCAATGTAAGCACAGGCCTGAGGCCTCGCAGGCCCAAGTTGAAGTCTGTGGCTTTCTAGTCATAAGACCATGTCGCACTGTTCCTCTCGGTCTCCGTTATGGTACTAGCAGAACGCACACTCCGCAGGACTTCATACCAATGGTGTAAGACTGGGAAAATCAACCAAACACGGTCAGCCTTGCTCTAGCACGACACGTGGGAACACTTGGTGCTCCTCAAATGGCTCCCTTGCTCCCCGACTCCAAATGCCACTGGGACTCCAACTACTCATGTATCAGCAAAAAGCCACTTGGCCTCGGTGCCCCAAGGTGACCCATGTCGACCACAAGACACCATCGCGTCTGTTCTTTGTGTACAGCAGCAGGACGTGGGGGTGGGAGGACGGCTCGGCTGAGAAGGTGCTTGTGGACCAAGCACAGAGACCTGAGTTCAATTCCCCAGGAGTGGGCTCAATAATGTATCTGTAATCCCAGCACTGGAGACGCAGAGACAGGAAATTCTCTGGGGTCAGGAAGCCCCAGCTTTCATGAGAGAACCTCAAAAACAGAAGTTGGAGAATGACTGAGGAAATCACCCAGGGCTGACCTCTGGCCTCCAATACGTGTGCATACAGGCGCATGCACACTCTCTCTCTCACACACACACACACACACACACACACACACACACATGAACACACACATGAACACACACACGGCGCTGGGGTGATAGTCTGAGACATCCCATTTATAAAGCACTTTACAGTTTGCACAGTCCTTTTGCGTACAGTTTAGTGGTCAGTTTAGTGGAAGATGGCTTTGATTTTCCAATTACAGTAGGGGAGTAGGAGCTTTCCACTTGACCCCGAGTCTGACTCATGCTTGCCTTAGCTGTCCACTATGAAATGACCCGGAGATCTGTGAAGACCACACGCAGCTGCCTGAGAATGGACTTGAACCGGACACGGCTGTTCGGACAGTGAGAACCACACCAAGCGCAGGCGCCGACTCATGCTGGGGACGGAGAAGTGTGTGCGGCGATTCAGAAAGAAGCAGCGAGGCCGTGCGCGTGGGGGCCGCTGGACTGGATGGGCCGGCAGGCCTCTTTTACTTCAGTGAGGAGGGCGAAGCCCACCACGTGGCCAGAGGCGATCATGTCAGCATGTCTGCCACTGACATCTTCCAGGCAGAGTGGAGGATTCAAAGACAAGTCGGCCTCACAGATAACAAAATGGAGGCTTAGCAGGGAAATCACTTATTTGTCCAATCTACACAAGACAGAAACCCAGGTCTGCTTAATGCTATAGAGAGGATTTAAATCTTCGCTTCCTACAATGACACAACCTAATCTGACAGGCGCTGGTGAATGCGGCGCTTGCCTGAAATGCAGGAGCCCAGAGTTCAATCCCCAGGACCTCATGTACTGGATATGGCAACGCACACTGGTAATCCAAGCCCTAGAGAGGCGGAGACTGGAGGGTCACAAATTCAGACCGCCCTCTGCTGCATATGGAGACAGAAACCAATCTGGGATGATACGTGAGACCTCTCTCCATAAATAAACAAACAAACATAATAAACAGATACATGCATGTAGTAGACAGAGACCTAATGTCTAATTTCTATTTTAAATCTTTGGCATTCGGGAGAACAATTATGTTGCAGAAAACCATGCCCAGTCCTTGGGCTCACCACTGCATAGACACTCAAAGTCAAGCAACTTGTGCGGAGAAGAGGAGATTCGTCCATCATAGAGTTCAGAGGGGAGATAGAGTCCATGATGACACAACAGGCATGGCTGGCTGGCAGAAGCTGGAGGTGGCCTAAGTCACACCCAATATGGTGGCAGAGAACTGAAAACTGCCAACTGCAAGATCAGCCCTCTCCCGGAAGCAGGGTGGGGCTAATCAACCTCCGGGTGATTGTCCTCCAGTAAGGCCCCACCTCTTAAGATGCCATGACCTTCCCAAACAGCTAAAGATTCAAAGACATAAGCCTGTAGGGGGCCGTCATTTGGCCCCCCAACTATTTCAAATCTTTACACACAGCCACTAACTAGTACCCAACGGTTTTCAAGCATTCCACATGGCCCCATGTCTTTGTGACAGTCCAAAGATATACCTGAGCTTCCCAGAACACTTTAGTCAAGCCAACAAGAATACAATTTCAGTGGGCTGGAGAGATGGCACAGGGGTTAAGCCTCTGCCTCACAAGCAGAAAGACCTGAGTTCGGATCCCAGACTCCATGTATAAACATCAGGTAGAAATGGCAGTGGCCTGTACTTCTGGTCCTGGAAGGCAGAGTCTAGGAAATCCCAAAGCAAAACAGTAAGCGGATAGAGGAATCCAGGCTGAAGTCACCTCCATGGGCACATATAGTGTCTATCCTCTGATGCAGAGAGAGGAGAGAGAATACATTTGAGTAACATGTCTTCAGTGTAACTCTCTCCTTCCTTACTTTTCAATGAGCTCACGCTGTTCTAGAAAACCCAAGACTTAATCGTTCACTCTCACTGATCTAGAAGCTGAAGGCCACACCTAGCTATGACCCGGCTTCCTGCCACGTGAACCTGAAGCTCCCAAGACCCTCGCCAAGGTCACATTGAAGCTCACTGTGGAAGAACTCGCACTCGGACCCCACCTCCCTGATTTCACAGCCCCTCGGCCCTCAGCCAAAAGCCTCCAGAGTTCTGAATCTCTGGACTCCTTGTTTTCACTCGCGCAAGGGACAAACGTGGTCTTTTAAATATCGTCGGCAGCCTCTTTTAGAGCGTCCAGCAAACTCAGTTGCTAGGAATTCTCAAGAACAGACTTAGGCTCCAAAACAAAGCAAAACTCCCCAAAATGAAACTGTTCGTGGTAGCCTGGGATTGAAAAGTAGGACACAAGCTCACATGAGGCCTGTGAGTCTAATCTCTTAAATGCTTTTAAAACCACTAGGAAGTGTGTGTGAGTAAAAGCTCACTTTGAGAAAACATAGTAATTTGCATGCAGATTTACAGTCCTGATCCTGTGCTATGTCATGCCCTCGGGCGCGTAGAATCTATGACAGTTAACTTGGGAAAGGTTTCCACGTTTCCACTTGAATAGTCAAATGCAAAGTCTATTTATGATTGCCTAAAAGCCGGACGTGTTCCTTGCATTATCTGGGAAAATGAATATTAATATTTCTCTTCATTCATCATGAGTTAGGGATCTGGCTGGGCTTGCTACATCTATTGTCTCAAAAATATCCACCACAAGGTTTTTGATGTGGCTATTTATAAGTAAGGAAATCAGGCGCAGAGATAATTCAGGGACAATTTCAGGGTCATAAAACCAAAGGGTGGCAAAAGCAGGTTTCCACTCCCTGGCTCCTGCCCCTGAGAGCTGTGTGCATCAATCCACTGGCTCAAGTGATTCAGTCAGACCCCTCCCCCCACGCAGGTCTCAGTGACAGGAATAGTACTGACAGTGGGGACTAGTCTTCCTTGATTGTACAGAGCACTAGAAAAAGGAAGGAAACAGATATATATAAAGCGTACACTGTAGAGAAGTGTCCCCCTTGAAACAGACTGATGCACGACAAGTGGATGGGTCTTTTGGCTGTCCCATCTGGGTCACCAAATGATGCAGGGACAGGAAACGACCATCCAGTATGCAGGGTTCTTGTGTTCCGAAGTCAAAGATCGAAACCAGAACACGTGTAGAGGATTAAGGTCGAGTTTATTAGAGTTGAAACGTGGAGTGCCACGAGGCGCTAGGACGCCCTGGAGAACTCATGGAGCTGGAAACGGACTCATGGCACCTGAGTGCCTTGACGGGCAGGTGCCCCGGAGAACTCATGAGACACGGATAGCTGGAAAAGAACTCATGGCACTAGAGTGCTATAAGGGGCGAGGGCACCAGAGAACTCATGAAGCCTAGGCATGGAATCCGTGAGGAGCAAGAAAAAAGAAACAGACTCTTGGCACTAATGCCATGAGGGGCTAGGGTGCCAAAGATGGCTGCCAGGGCCAGGCATATTTATACACCTAGACAAGCCCAGGAAACTGGCTTTTTCCCATTGGTTAACTCCCATTGGGGCCCAACCCAGTTGCTCCTGGGCCTCTGTGGGTCTAGAGATCAAGTTGTTGGATATAGAAGGCTCATCTCCATAATTCCTTCATAGGGAAGTTGGCCATCTTATCTCCCTGAGGATTGGAGTCAGTTCCTCAGTAGGGATGTCCCTTCAGGGAGATCCCAGCAGTGGGATGACCTTCAGGAATTCCAAGGACCTTCAAAGACCTTAAGAGACCCGTCCCAGCATGGCTGCTCCAATCCTGCCTTAGTTTCATTGCATGTCCCTAGTGACCAACGTTAGTGATCAGTTTTTCTGAGTTAGGCTTGCAAATATCCTGTGGAGAAACAGCTCTAAGTCTTTTGCCATTTTAATTAGAATTTTTTTTGTCTTTTTGCTGTCAAAGTGTAGGACTTCTCTCAGTGTCTGGATCCAATACCTTTGCCAGGTGCATGACTTGCAGATGCTTTCTCCCATTCGGTTTGAGTCGTGCACAGAAGTTTTAGACTTTGGCAAAGTCTCAATCATCTCTTTTTGCCCTTCCTCTTCTTTCAGAGCCACGCTGAAACACTGCTTGAGGAATCCAAGATCATAAAGATGTTTCCCCCTGCTTTCTTCTAATATCTGGACAGTGGCTAGTCCAGTTTCAGTTAATTTCTGTTTGTGGTTTGAAGTTAGGATCTGACTTCATTCTTTCCCTTGAAGATACTCAGTTTTCTTCCTATTGTTAGTGGATGGATACAGCCAATGAATTTGGCCCAATTTTCAAAAGCCAGTTGACCATGATTGTGAAGATCCACTTCTGTCTGGTAACTACAGCACACAGCTTTGACATGGTGGTGGTTCTGCCCAAATCTTGAAATCTTCACATGTGACTTCCCTACAAATTTGTTCTTTGTTTTTAAGATTGGTTGCTGCCCCTTTGGTGTGTGCTCAAAATGACATAGATAGATAGAGAGATAAAGAGATAGAGGAGATAGATTTTAGTTGATACTTGGACAGATAATACATACCTACATACTTATACACTTAGATGATATATAGATAGGCAGATGGTAGATGATAGGTAGATGGGTACAGATAGAGAGATAAATGTTGCATAGATTAAATATGTAGACTGTAGGTCTCTTTCTACAGCTAATGAATTTGAGAGACCCATCCCATCATGGCTGCTCTAATTCTGCCTCAAGATGACTATTAGGAAGGAAGTGATGTAGAAGGAGAGAAGGGCTGCTCCCTGAAGATGGGGTGGGTTTCTGGGTTCCCCAGAGAGATTTTCTCCAAGGCCCCAGCCCAGGGATTTGAGGCAAAGATGTTATTTACCCACTCCTACTCAGTGCATAGTGAGCACAGGTCCTTGTTGCTGGACCGTGGACACTGCCTGACTCAGCCCACTGCATGGAAACTTCCCATCTGTACAGTGAAACTCACAGGACTTTGTCCATCTTTGCGGGACAGTGCTCTCATTTAGCACTGAGGAGGACGCTCAGAGGCAGTTGAGGCAGGATTAGAGCAGCCATGCTGGGATGGGTCCCAAGGTCTCTCAAGGTCTTTGAAGGTCTTTGGAATTCCTGAAGGCCGTCCCCCACTGCTGGAATCTCCCGGAAGGAACACCACTGCTGGGAACTGACTGCAATCCTCTTGGATAAATGGCCAACTTCCCTATGAAGGGATTATGGAGATGAACTCTCCATATCCAACAAACAACTTGACCTCTACCCCACAGAGGCCCAGGAGCAACTAGGTTGGGCCCAATGGGGGCTAACCAATGAGAAAAAGCCAGCTTCCCAGGCTTGTCTAGGGGTATAAATATGCCTGGCCCTGGCAGTCATCTTTGGTGCCCCAGCCCCTCATGGCATTAGTGCCAAGAGTCTGTTTCTTGTTTCTTGCTCCTCATGGATTCCATGCCTAGGGTCCATGAGTTCTCCAGCGCCGTAGCCCCTCATGGCGCTCCTCGCCTGGAGTCCATGAGTTCCAGCCTTTCTCTCCTCTAATAAACTCTACCTTAATCCTCTACACGTGCTCTGGTTTCAATCTTCTACGCCGGAACACAAGAACCCTGCAACAACGTGACACTCAACTTACTGGTGGGCTTCAAGGAGCTAGTCCATGCTGGCAAGAATGTGGTGGGCTGCGAGAGAGGTTGAGGGGGGTCAGAGAAGATGGCTCACTCAATAAACAGTGTGCCTGGAAAATGTGAGGACCTGAGTTCAAGTCTCAGAATCTATGTTAAAAAAGAAAAGGTACTTCAATCCCAGCACCTGGAGAGACAGACAGACCGATCCCCGGAGCTTTCAGGCCAACCAACCTAGTCTACCTAGCAAGTCCTTGATCAGGGAGAGATCTGGGATGGACAGAGGGACGGATGGACAGACAGACAGACAGACAGACAGACAGACAGGCAGGCAGGCAGGCACATACATAGATAGATAGATAGATAGATAGATAGATAGATAGATAGATAGATAGATAGATAGGCAGATGGGATGGATGGATAGAAATAGATGACAGGTAATAGACAGATTGCTAGATAGATAGATATGATAGATAGATGTGATAGCTATAGATAAATGATAGACAGATAGATAGATAGATAATAGGCAGATGGGATGGATGGATAGAAATAGATGACAGATAGGTAATAGACAGATTGTTAGATAGATAGATATGATAGATAGATGTGATAGATATAGATAAATGATAGATAGATAGATAGATAGATAGATAGATAGATAGATAAGATGGATGGAGAGGAATAGGTGATAGGTAATAGATGTGATAGATAGATAGATTAGATAGATAGATAGATTAGATAGATAGATGGATGAATGGACGGACGGACAGACAGACAGACAGAAGGACAGATAAGTAGATATAAGATGGATGGATGGATAGATGGATAGATAGATAGATAGATTGATTGATTATATGGACTTTGCCTGAGAAAGGACATTGAGGTTGATCTTTGGATTCTGCATGCATATGCACATGTATAAACACCAGAATATGATCACATATGCACACACATGTAAACACATGAATATGATCACACATATACACGCATCATGGGATGAGTACTCCACTAGTCTACTGATGCACTTTTTTTTGTCTTTCATGTATATGAGTAGGGGTGCATGCATATCTATGTAGGGGGGATGTTTGCACGTGGGTGGGCGCACATGGGTGGGTGTATGTACACAGAGACCCAAGGGTGATATCAGGTATCATCCTCAACCACTCTTCCAGCTTGTTCTCTTAAGAAAGGTCTCTAATTCAACCGAGAGCACACTTTAGGGCTAGTCAGACAAGCCAGCTGGCTCTGGGGATTCCCAGACTCTGCCTCCCAAGGCTGGAATTACTGGAGGGCCGCTGCACACATCTAACATTTTTATGCTGGATGTGGAGATTTGCAATCACCGGGACATTCTCTAGCCCCTTGAGGCTTCTTTGAATCTCCTGGGGCAACGAGGTTGCCATTTGAGATGGCTGGAGTTGAAGGACACCCCCATTTCCCTGGGGCGGCCCTCTCTGTCCTCAAGCTGTGGCCTCCGTCACACACCACACGCAAATCATGGGTGATGCACAGAAAATGCATGAGAACCCTCAAATGCCTCACACAGATTTCATTGCTCGAGTTGTGTCACAAAGCGAGGCGATTCACCAAGCCCACCTTCCTCCAAGCTCTTCAGACCCAGCACGAGGCTGAGCCTTTGGGTGTACACGTGTTCTGGAGCTGTTTTATGACACATTCCGGCGTCCAGGTCCTGAGTCTGTGTAACTCCAGCTTTCAACAGCTGCTACTACACTTCCCTCTCACATAATTAAACACCCCATGGCACTTAACAGAGTAATAAGTAGCACATCAATAAAGCAATAAATAATTGTATTCAGGCAAATTCCGGAGCCATCAGCCATCAGCCATCAAGCGTGAGCAAGCTTTTGGTGATCAATCAATAGGTTAGATAATAGAAAAGCAAAGTCAATCAAGAAGAATCAGCCAGACTGGAAGGCGTCTTATTTCTGACGCCTGCAAACAGCTTGCCAACTGGAAAAAACGAGCCCATAGTACAGGAAGCTCAGCCGAAGCCCCGCCTACAGAAACATGCACACGGCTGGACTGGGAGATGTCTCCATGGTTAAAGCACTTGCTGTAAAATCAGAAGACCAGAGTTCAGATCCACAGATCCCACATAGAACACTGGTCTGGTAGGGACTGCGGCCTGCCTTGGATCCGGGGAATGGGAATCCCTAGTGCAAGCGGACCCACCAGGCCAGCCCTAGCGGGGACTGGGGGTGATTAGACTCTTTCTTCTCAAAAGGATAGGTGGAGGAGTGATGGAGGTTGATTCCTGGGGTCCTCCTTGGGCCAACACGCTCACTCACGTGCACGCACATGTGAACATGCACACACATACACTCACGTGCCCCCCCATGAGCACACTCACACACTCATGTACTTCCTGTGAGCATGCACATGCACATGCCACATGCACACGCCACACACACTCTCACACACTCTCTCACACACACACACATACCACACACACACTCACACACTCACACTCACACACACACACACAGAAGAACGGGTGTAGAACAACGCAGCTCTAATCAGACAGCTGTCCACTGACAGGACAAACGACGAGCTCCAACTTCCAAAACAAATATTGGCCGCTGAGCTGAGGCTGAGTGACCAGGAGGGACCTGGAGTCCCATGGGATAGGATGGGGTCTGCGAGCAGAGGGGATACTCAGCCTTCTGAAGAGCAGGGGCCAGCGAGACCCTTCAGGGGCAGGAGGCAGAAACACAGCTGTGAAGGCGGAGCCGGTGTGTGGTTGCACATCTGTGCATTTATGTGTGTGCAGGGCGTGCAGGGATGTGTGTGTGTGTGCAGGGGCACATGCATCTGTGGACACGTGCTTATGGAGAATGCAGGTCAACCTCAGCTGCTGCTCCTTAGGCCCCGTCCACCTTGGGTTTGTCTTTGTCCTTGGCAGACAGGTTCTCTCGCTGGCAGGGAACTCATCACAGGTCATTATCCTATTCAAAATGTCAGCGTTCATTTGTAGTATCATAAAGTTAAGTGCTAACGTTTTCCCACATATCTTATAGTTTTAGACGACTGTGTTCACATAAAGTCCACACCTTGAAATTAATTGTCACACCCCAAACCCTTCTTAACCTAAAGGTTTCCTTCCTCGCTTTCCCCCCTTCTTGACCCTTCTACACGTTCTCTAAATCACACCTGATGTCTGCGGATTCTGTGTTTTTCTGACATCCGCATGGAATACGCAACATGCTTCTCTCTGGTCTGCACATTTCCTGTGATATGGTAGATATGGCCAGAAGTTTGCTCAGAGATGGTTTTGAACTTGGGGGCAAGAGCATTTCCAAGGTCCTAAGTGGCCCGTGAGGTTGGTGGATGGAGGTCCCTCAGGGAGGTCAGCGGGCCGGTGTGACCCCCCACCTCCACTCATGAGCTCTCAGGACCGACCACCCAAGGGGTCGTCATGTGTGATCCCTCATTCAGTTAATGACATTCTAATTTTCAGAACTTTGTCACCTTGAAAACTTGGAGGATTAAAAATTCATGGTTGGCTCTCTGATTATGCCAAGGTGCCAGAAAAGCAAGAGAAATGATTTGTTTCTTCATCAGCTTCCAAAGCGAGATGGTTCTTTAGCATCCTTTCAAGAGGTTTTTGAGAGTTGTCGTTTATCCACGAAGTTCAACAGCTTGATGCATGTCAATGTCTTGAAGTTAATAGCCTTCTTTCCTTAATAGTTTATTTATTCATTTGAGAAGACAGAGAAAGAGACAGAGGCAGAGATAGGCAGACAGACGGCAGGTGTGTGCAGAAGGCAGAGAATGCCTTTCCAGAAGGCAGGCCTTTTCTCCCACCATGTTGGTCTCAGGAATCTCCTGTCCAGTGAGCCATCACGCAGAAGACTGAGGTAGAGCCAAACCGCTCACCTCAGAGCTGTCAGGAAGCAGAGACACAGGAAGGCACTGGGGGCAAGGAATATCTTGTGGAAAAATGTCCAGTGGATATGGCAACAGCCTGCACTTCCAGCCTTGGAAGGCAGAGCCTGGAAAACCCCAGAGCAAAGCAATAAGGAGGTAGAACAATCCAGGTGATCCCTGATTCCTTGGACTTCCACGGGCACGCACACACTCAAGGACCTCTTGTATACAAGCTTGTACACACATTCAAATACATATTTTTGTACCCAAGTTTCTACACAGGTGTCCAATCTCCCATGTGCAAAATACACACATGTTAAAAAAAAAAAAAAAAAACCGAACAACTCAGTGAAGAGTGAAGAAAATTCAAATGGACAACAAATATAGAGGACTGTCCAACCTTCTGTCAGGAAATTACAAATTAAACCACTAATTGGAGCCTAGTTTCCAGCCTCCAATGTGGCAGAAGTTTAAGTTTGCAACCGTTCATAGTGTCAGAAGTAAGAGAAAGTAGGATTCCCATAGCCTCCTGCTGTCCACAATACTAACTGAGCCAACTCCAAAAGTGTCTCATGAGTTGACCCTCTGACTCAATAACCCACTTCCAGGAATCCAGCATCATTTACAACCAAATTAGAAAAAAACATTTAAATTTTCACTAGTAGCAAAGTACTGGCTGAATAAATTATGGCATTCAATATAGAGTGTGATGCAACTTTTGAATTTTTAAAGCAACTTTTGAATATTATAAACTTATATTTACCACATACAAAAACACATTCAATGAATCCATGCAATCAGACTAAAACATAAGTAAGTTTCATGTACGTGTGAATGCTCATGATGCATGGATAAATGATAAAAAATGAGATGAATAATAAATGATAGAAATGATAGATAGATAGATAGATAGATAGATAGATAGATAGATAGACAGACAGACAGATAGATAATTGGTTCTAGGTAGTCAAGATAGATATAAGATAGAAGTAGATAAGTAGACAGATGATAGTATAGATGAATGCATGATAGAAATATATAGATAATAGACAGTATATATGATAGAAAAAGATTGTTAAAATATAGATGATATATAAAATGACAGATAATAGGTAGATAGATAAGAGATGATAAATTTGTACTTAGATAATTGATGGATAATAGCAGATACATAGACAACAAATAAATTGTAGATATATAGATAGTAGATAAATGATAGATAATAGATAACAGAAATTGATGACATATGCACTGATAAATAGATAGATGAGAAATCCCAGTCAGTCCTTTTACTTTGGAGAACTGTAAGGCAAACAAGGGATAGAAACCCTGATGTGATCTGAGCATGTGCATGCCTCCCTGGCAAACTCAACTTGATTTCCCCTGGGAATTTAATGGGTCCCAGAGGTGCTGGTGTTGGCTGACGTCTTCTCTGCCACCCGTGGGCTTAGGTTCTCTGCCCCTCCCTTGTCCACTTTTGTTCCAGCAACCACCCAGTTACTTCTTATAAAGCTACAAGATTCTTTTTATTAATATTTATTTATTTATGGGGAGTAAATGTGTCCCTATGGCGGCCAAGGGTGACTTTGGGAATCATCCTGGATTGCTTCTACCTCCTTCTTGCTTTGCTCTGGGATTTCCCAGGCTCCGCCCACCAGGGCAGGAAGTACAGGCCACCACTGTTTCTGCCTGGCGTTTTCACGTGGGACTTGGGATCCAAACTCAGGACCTTCTGGTTGCAAGATAGTCTTAACCTCTGAGCCATCTCTCTAGCCCAATACAGGATTCTTGATGCACTTCTCGATCTCCTTCCTATCTACAAGCATTCTCAAAATTCCCTCTATCCTCATAAAAAAAAAGTCTTTGGACTCCCCATTCCTTTTACAATGACTTTTTGGAGTGTCTTTCCCATTGCATATCTGAAAATGACAAATTCCTCCCTGGTCTGTGAGGCTTCATCTCATAGCCAAGACAACTGGATTTAGAATCTCTTAGGGCATACGTCTCTGGGAATATCCATGAACTTGTTTCCAGAAGGTTTAACTGCAGTGGAGAATGGAGGGGGGAACTCACCCTCAATGTTGGGGATCCCATTTTGAGGAATTGTGTTCTAGACTGGGCACTACTCTCTCTCTCTCTCTCTCTCTCTCTCTCTCTCTCTCTCTCTCTGTCTGCTCCCTGAATAGTACAAGATGACTGACCACCCTGTCATGCTACCACACTTTCCACGACAAGGTGGTCTGTCCCCTCAAACAGGAAACCAGAATAGATCCCGCCTCTCTGCAGTTGCTTTTCATTGGGTTTTGCCATATCAAGAGAAAGTGACTAATCCAAACCCAACTCAAATATCGCCTCACCTCTTCATGTTCCTGCCACTTTCATCCGCACCTAGAATTACTCCTCTTCATTTGTCCACCGCTGTGATTAGCATGCCGACCTCTCCTGTCATATCCTGGTCGCCTTAAGAGAGACACCCTATCTCCTTCTTTTGGTTTCCTTGAAGGTCGGTGGCCGGCCTACGACAAGGTTCATAAATGCTTACAAAAGGAAAAGAAAAGAGACCCGAAAATATAGTTCAATCAGTGGGGTGAACACAAAGCCTTCACTTCAGTCCCCAGTCCCGCATGTGCCTGGAGTGCTGATTCTCGTAACCCCAGCCCTTGGGAAGTAGCAGGAAGATCGGAAGTTCCAAGTCCCCTTTGGCTACACAGAAAGCTCAAGGCTAGCCCAGGCTGTCTAGATTTCATCTGAAAGGAAGGGGGCAGAAGGAAATCATCACCACAGAAAAGAGCCCACGGTCCTGTCCCTCCCACGAGCTCTCCGTCACTCTAGATATTTTATTTCTCTGTTGATTTATTTATAATTCCTCTACAGCACTGAATAGTTTCCGCCTTTCCTCAATGCACTGGGAGGAAAAAGCAACTACACTTGTGAAATATCATGCAAGTATGGGGCATTGGACACACTGAAAATCTCGGTTTTCAGCAATACTTCCCAATTTTAATTAATTGCCGGCCGGCAACCTTTCAGAGAGTACGACAGGCTTCTCCGCTTTCTTCCACAGACTACAGCGATTATAACACATTGTTTTCCTGATGAGTCCAGCAATTTTGTGCACACCAATTACTGTACTCTAATATTATATAATGAAGCCCCCGGGGGGCTATCAAGGCGAGGAGAGTTGTTGGCCTCCACATGGAGATTTCTGCTTGCAGCTTCAGCTTCCTCGGGCAGAGTCGAATTGTCCCGCCCTTAGCATCCTAAAGGAGACCCCTGTCTCCTGCTTCCCATTGCGCTCTCGATGCGTCATTGTTGGATTCGATGAACTGGTTAAAAAGCAACGCGGTGTGACAGGTCCTCTGTCCTGTTTCCCAAAAAGGGGGAGTTTTATTGATGGGAGAACAGCCGACCACCGAACAAGAAAAATACAGCTCAGTATTGGCAGCCGGCTCCTGGGTTGAGGGGTGCCGGGAGCACTGCGTGGGATTCCCAGGGGGACAGCGAGGCAGGAATGACCAATGAACATGCATGTCCCCCTTCTGGCTATCCCATCCTCTCCCCCTCTGCCATCTTTCTTTTTTTAATTCTTTAAATTTTTTTCCTAGTTTTAGAAGCATATTGAGTAATTACCCCTGACTCCCTCCTTCTTTCCTGCCTACCCCTCCCCATTATCTGAACTTTATTCTTACTAGAGAAGGGCTCACAATCCTTCTGAATGCCCCTCCCCCAAGAACACCACTGTCTGTCAGCTAAGGGTGACATCATGGAGCATATGACCACGCAGAAAGACCACCTTCAAGGTCACAGAGGGGGGAGGCTCATCCAATAGTCATTCTGACAAGTGGCTCTCCTTGTAAGCCGAAGAGTTTTGATTTCTTGGATGGTCACTGGGCAATCCGACAGTCATTTTTTTAAATTCGTCTATAGCCCCGAGTGACCCTGTAACATGGATAACATACGCTCTGCTTTGAGGAGCAGAAAAGCAAGGCCTGGCGATGTCAGGTAACGGGCCAAGACTGTAACGCTACGATGACAAGCACCGAGGCTACATCCAGGTGTCACTCCCACGCGATACGATTTTTCCACAGTGTTTCCCAGCACTGAAGTGACTATGACGCAGACCAACACCTTTCTAGAAAGGGCGCTGTGCGAGGGGGTCAGCGTAACCTGGAATTCTCCCAAAAGACCCTTTAACCCCTGGCGCTTCCGACAGCCTTATTTCCCCCATTGTTCTTTGAAAGTAGAAGCATTTAGATGGGACAAGTCTCATACATCTTGAGGACCAGTAGGCAATTTTAGACATTTCTACATGTTCTCAAAGAGCATTAGGATAATTCACAAGAAGGCATTATGAATGATGTCTCTGTAAAAGAAGCCAGTTTTATTGAATTCGCCAGAGAGATGCGGTAAGTTTAAAAGTGAATTCACCGAGAGCTAAACACTGTGTGAGCGGGTAGGGGCTAAGGCGGCAGCATCTGGGGATGGGTCTTAATGTCCGCCCTGGGGAATGGAGGCCACCCCTGGTTCAATGCAGCCCCTTCTGAGGAGAGCCCCGAGTGGGAGATGGTCTGAGCCCCCTTTGGGGAGACCCATCGACCACACCTGCCATTTCCTCTCTGTGGCGACACACTGTCTCCCCGAATTCCCCCCTCCTGCCTCACACAGGTCCCGGCTGCTCACCTCAGCACCTCCGAAGTGCCGGTCCCCTCTCCCCTGGCAGAGTGGCTGTGTGCTTGCTGCCCCGACTCCTCAGGTGATTTCCTGCTTTCTATCGACCCAAGGAAAGAAGCCGCAAGGCGGCGAATCCTAACCCCGCACGGACCGTGGTCATCTGCTAAGGGCTAAAGAAACGGCGCCACGAGAAGTACTTTATTTTTGCGTTCAGTAGCCATCCTCGGTTATTCCTTCCCTTTCAAAATGAAGATCCCAACGGCCGTGTCTGTGATCTGAGATTTTGGGAAGTTATATTTCTGCTAGGCCCTGACTCAGAACCCAAAATCAAAGTTTGCTATCTCTCAAGGCCAAGGTCTCTATCCCCACGTCACATGCTATCCATCAGAGAGAGTACTTCTCGGCCTGACATTTGGTTAAAAGGAACTTTCCATGGCAGCCGTTAACAGGCATCGTGCCTTAAACGCACAGCCACGCGCTCTTTCCTTGTTCATTCCTTGTTCGTTTCTCCGGCTACCGCACAGCCAATGAACTCGCTGTCTCGCTTGATTCATGTCATGAACACCGACTGAGTGAACGGTAAATAGCAGCTGCCATTCTAGAAGATGGGCCCTGAGTGATTCACGGGGCGGGCGGGCTTCCAACTCTGTGGTCCACAGGATGATAAGAAGCAAGTACACACACGGGAATGAGTTGGGCTAGCATTGGGCGCTTTGAAGAAGGGTACAATAAGGAAGCAGAAGATAAGAACTGGTGTTTTGAAGTGTATCCAAGACTTTGTTTCTATTTGCGTATGGCGAGGCCAGCAGATTAAGAGATGACCAAACAGTGCGTTACGGTTCCCAAGAACAGGCATTCTATACCACGAGGGGCCCCGGGATAGGGACGAGAGATGGGGGCTGGTCAGGTGCAGAGACCCATCTTTACTGCAGGGTCTTGTGGGAAGGGGGACACAAGACAGGCAGCTGAGCAAGTTCAAGACAGGTGAGCTTGCCAGGATTGGGCCACTGAGCCGTCTGGTCTCGGGACACTTTAAACCAGCAGGACCGTAACCCTGAGCATAGGGGGCCCGTGGGAATATGGTCGGCCATAGCTGGGCTGTGTATTAGAGATGTGATCGCTGGGGCTGCCTCTAGGAAGCAGTCAGTCCTGGCGAGGAAGGCCCTCTGCCCGTTAGATGTAGGCGTCGACCTGACACGAGAGGCTTGATCCTTAGGGCACATGCCTTGAGAATTCCTTAGGGTAAGCCTGGAGCATGCATGTCTGTGGCAAACTGATAGGGGAAGACCCAGGCCACGGTGGTAAGCATTACCACTCCCTGGGCAGGCGGGCAAGATGGAGAGAACTGGCTCGGTACTCTGGCATACTTTGGCACTCAGGCACGCTGACAAGCGAGAAAGTATGTCCCTCTCTCAGCCGTCCCTACGGAGGTGTCGCAGCAGGTTCCCCGGGATCCTGACGTGGATCTGAACGCTCTCGCCACGCTGAGAAGTAAAACCAAGAATCAAAAACCAGAGTCACCCCTTGCTCCCCCAAGCTGTTTGGCCACGTTGTTATGCCAGCAAGAGAAGAGAGACCAGAACCCCCTCTTTGCTGTGCAAGGCCTGGAGGCGATGAATCATCTCAACCGTAGAAAACAATTACATGATTGACATTGTGGTGGAGGGGCGGGGCGAGAAAGAACAGAACTGCAAGCTGGTCAGGGAAGCAAGAGGAACCAAACCCAGGCTGCGAGGAAGTCCGTGTGGGGAGGAGCCTGCAGCACCCAGCAGCCAGAGGACAAAGGAAGGGGGGGGGCTGGGTAGGGGGTGTGTCCTGGCATGAAATGAACAAGCAGGTCCTGCTACACTGGAAGGAGCCTTCGGTTGGCTGGCTGGCGGGCTTGTCCCAGTGGACATCCAGCAATCCATCATCATGGAAGACACACATCTGAAGGCGTGGCTAGAGACCGAAGCAGGAGGCTGGTTCAGGTCGCCACGGCCATCAGGAGGTAGAGAGAATGCGAGCGCCAGGAAGCAGAGCCAGGCCGCCTGACTTTCAAGCCCACCCCCTGCGGCACGTCTTCCCCCAGCAAGGCTCTGCCTCTTACAGGTCCTCAATCTCCCCAGACATTTAACAACGCGTGAGCTGGGCTGGGGGTGGCTCTCATGCAGACCGTGACACTTTCCTCAAGGGAAATCACTTCTCAGTCACTCTTGGTCACTCGAGGTAGAACCTTAGAAGTGCAAACCTGTACCCCTGGGGCGCCATCTGTCAGGCTCTGGGGACAGTGACGCGCAGCGATTGTTTTGATTAAGTATGTGCATGTGCGTGAACCCTGGACGGTCAGGAGCCGTGAGTGCAGCTAAGAGGCCTGACCACGGGCCCCCACCGGTTCCCAGGAGAAAGAAGACGCAAGTGGGACCAGCGGGGGCGAGAAAAGATGGCTGAGAGGAGAGACGAGGACCATGAGTCTAGGAAAGTCTGTGTCAAGGAAAAACAGAAAACAAGGATCAACTCAGAGTTCCATACCCAAGTGGGTGACGGTAGTTAGAGAACAAGTTGGAGAAAATAGAGACTAAGACAATAAAATAATATAAATGTATGCTGCAAATATGTGAAATAAGGGCTAGGGAGATGACGTGGGGGTTAAGCTTCTGCCTTGCAAGCGGAAGGACCTGAGTTCAGATTCCAGATCCCACGTAAAAAGCACCAGGCAGAAATGGTGGACCTGTACTTCTAGCCTTGGAAGACAGAGCCTGGGGAACCCCAGAGTAAAGCAAAAAGGATGACTCTTCAAATCATCCTTGGGCCTCCACAAACACAATGCCCTCTGACACACACACACACACACACACACACACACACACACACACATATACTTGTGCATGAAAAAAAGAAATATATATATCATGAATATGTGCCATTATATTATATAATCATATAAAGAATTAGTAAGATGAAGTCTCAGGGGACGTGCAGCTATTGCAGGGACTTTTAAAAGCGCAAATTCAGTGACAACCAGCCATTGGAGCTAAGAGCTGTTTTGCAATTTTGAAATTTCTGTTTCTAGCCACAAATATGTCTGCTCCTGTCAATATTTGCGGAGATTTCCAGTCTATCAATGCACATCACCGGTTCTAGCTCCACTGTGACTTCCAGAGCTCAAGAACGCCGCGCTGTCCGGAGCGCCGACCTCAGCGCCAAACCCCAAGGGACCAGCCCAAGCACCACACTTGTGAACACCACACTCATCCGCGAGCGCCACACTCATCCGCGAGCACCACACTCATCCGTGAGCTCGGTTGGAGCTGGGCAGCCAGCGGCCCTGTGAGTACTCACGCTGACGGAAGCCGGGGGCAGCCGCCTCCCCTGCCTGCTGCTGTGGCCAGCTGCGCAGTGCCCCCTTGGGAGGCCGCACGAGGCCATCCACGCCCTTCCCAAGGCAACCTCGGTCCCCAGGAAGGTCCTAGGAGGAAGGTCCTAGGGGGGCGGGCGGCAGCTGCTGTTGGGCGGAGGGAGAGTAGAGGCAGAGGGGGCCAGAGAAGCCAGGCAGCTCCTCTCCTCCCGTGTCCTCGGAAATACACCTCGTCCTTCACGCTTCGCAAACGTGCAAAGTCGCTGCCCTTGTCTTGGTTACTCTTCAGTTGCTGCGATGAGTTCGGGGAAGAAAGGATTCAGAGGAACAAGGGTATTCTTCACGCCCACAGGTCTAGGTTATGCCGCGATGGTAAGAGAGTCCATGCCAACCTAGAATGCCAAGCTCAGCAGTCCATGTAACTGGCCACACCACATTCAGAGGGAAAAGTGGGAGCGGGCAGTACTTTCCAGCTTCCCAGGCTGCCAGCTGCCAGCGCTTCTCCCCCCCCCCTCTTATCTACCTGCCAGGGAAGGACCCCCCACACCATGGCTTGGGTCTTTATCACAGTTTGGATGGGAGTTGTCCCCCACCCCAACCCCCACAGGCTTGTGCGTTTGCAACCGTAGCTGCTGCCGCCATGTTTTGGGAAGGTCATGGCACCTCAGAAGACGCAGTCTAGCTGGAGGAAGGCGGAGCACAGGGAGCAGGTCTTGAAGACGAGGAGCCCCCACCTGGCCTCTGCTAGTCGCTCGCTCTCCCAGCCTCCGTGATGGCTACAGCACCCGAGTTGGCTTCAGCTTCTACTGCCCACCAGGCCTTTTCCCCCCTAGTGGACTACATCGTCTCTGGAACCACAAGCCAATAAATACTCTGCTCCCTTTTCTCTTCTTAAGATCGTCTCATGTCAGCTGAAAGGAAAAGTAACTCAACCATCTTCCCACATCAGTTCGAGAATCTCCCACAGGCTTGCTCAGGGCCTTAACTGGCCAGTTCTTTATAGTTCTGCCTGAGGCCTCGGTTCTCAGTTGCCACGTTAACGCCTGTGAGTAACTGCCCCACTCATCTGCCCACAAAGTTAGCAAATGCCCTTTCACCCAGACTCATCTGAAGGTCAGCCCCCCTCCTCCCTGGATTCAAGGTCACATGACCTTTGCCATTTCACAGTGTCTTGGTGCATTGACCACATGACACTGGGAGTGCGGACAAGCAGGGATCACCCAGCTAAGGAAGAAGCAGCCCCCTCCCCCCATGCTTCTAAGCCAGAGAATGTGGCCTGCTGTGTATTCTTGGGCACCAGCTACAAACCTCAGTGACCCCAGGGTGGAAGGTGAACTCGGGGTGAGGAGGTACTTTGACCTGCAAATGCCACAAAAAGAAGGCGTCCGCTCAAAAGCAGGAGACACTGGGCTCTCAGCGCGGCCCGTCCTTGTCGCCCCTCCCCTCGCCCACCAATTCCCCCGCAATCTTTGCAGCCTGGCAGGGCAGGAGCCAGTAACCTCATTTTCGAAATGAGAAAATAAGTGTGGGGAAGAAGAGCGACTTCTCCACGCCGCACGTGCAGAGGGCAGGGCCGTGGAGCGTGAGAAGCAGCCTTGTGTCACCAACGCCAGGTATCACGCAGGCACATGGGGTCTTCCTCCATCCACTGCTGCCACAAAAGCCCCTCGTGGCATCATTTATGAAGAAAAGAAATCTATTCCTTGCCGTCGGAGAGGAGGCAAAGTTCAAGATGGAGTCCTCGTATCTGGAGAAGGGGGTCTTGCTGGCCTCCCGGGCTGGACAGATGGCTGATGCCCAAGGGGTGGACACTGCCCTTGCGTGGCTGGAGCGTAGAAGACAAGCCAGCTGTGTGCCATGTGAAGGATTGCCTTAATCCCACCAACCAGGAAGAAGCTCGGGACCGATTTGCCTCTCGAAGGCCCTGCACTTCATGCTGCATAGCCTGGGGGTCTTGGGGGGTCGCTGCCCGCAGAGCATGCAGACATGCCAGCCCTGGTGTGTCTGGCGTTACTCAGCAGCCGTGCGTGAGGATTTGTTCTCCCGTGAGTGTCTGTTTTCACAGTCCGCGGTTCTAGAGTACACCGCAATGGCAAGAGGTCATGACAACCTCAGGATGCCGGCCTCAGGAGCCCACGTACTGGCCACGCCACGTAAGCAGTAAGCCCACAGCCCTTGCCTGTGGACCGCTGACATCTATCCGTCATGGGCATTTGGAGCTGGGCCTGTTACCCCGGGCGCCTTGAATCCTGCGAATTCAAGGCCTGGGGAACTAGAGGGACTCCGTGTCACCACGAAGCCTAACGCAGGACTGGGGATACGGCTCAGTCACATCAGCGGTGAAGTACGTGCCTGGCAGGTGCGGCTCTAGGGTTTATCCTCAGCACTGTGGGATGGGGGTATTGGAGCTTTCTTGCAAGGTAGCGTTTATTCTCTTCTAATTGGTAAGTGTATTTCAAGTTGATTGCTTATTTAAAAAAAAAAATAAATGGAAATAGAGAACCTATGCTCCCCCTCATTCCAGAGATAAAAACTATTGACATTAGGGGGTGGGGAAGGATTTGGGACAGATGTTTGCATAGCTATCTCATGCTTTTGGGTTGTCGAAAACTTAATCTGTATCATGACCCTATTTCAGATTTGCAGATTTAGTCGGCACCGCAATGTATATAGGCCCCTCCTCTGTCTCTTTGCTATGGTATTCTATTCGTAATATATAAATATTATATAGATTACTTTTTATTAGCCATGTTTATAGACTAGGAAGATTCTGTGTTTAAACAGAGGCTGTGGGGAGCCTTCTACATTGGGAGGAACCTTGATTTTGAAATGCAAATCGATGCCCTCATTTAAGTGAGGGCATCTGTCAGTCAGGATTGCTTCAATATAAATTTGCACCAAAATGTCAAGAAGGCAGGCGGGCGGGCTGCCAGCAGAAGGCTTTGGTATGCTTCCTGCCCAGCTTCAAAGACCTGGACCAAGAGCTCATCCAGAATGTCCAAAATACCCCCAACGATCTCTCCAGATAGAAATTCACAATGGTGTAGGAAACCTTGGATTAAAAATAATAATCCGTAAAAATCTCCTGTTGGAACATTTGTCTCGCAAGTATCCATCCATTTAGGGTCATTTCGAGCATCTAGAACATTTCGAGAACTGTGCTAGGTACTTGGAATATGACAGACAGCCGCCTGAACAAAGTAGCCCTGTGTCTTGGAGTTTAGGGGACACGATATGCTTCCTGTGTGCTAGCAGTGGATGAAGCTACGGAGATGGAGCTCTGTCCCCCAGGCCCTCACCAGCACTGGGCACCCGGGATCGTATGATCGCTGCAGCCCATGACAGCGCAAAGTGTGGGCTTGTTGATGGACAGTGTGTGTCCAGTGCTCTCAAGTTGCTGTAGTGTAAGGACATACACAGTAAAAAAAGGCCATTTTTTTAGGTATCTGGGGGGATGACTGGCAGGATGACCCCAGTGGGTCAGGCGCTGCTCACGCACCTGGCAAGTCTAAGTTCAAGCTCCAGAAGCCACAGGGTGGAAGGAGAGAACTGACTTCCAAAAGTGTGTGTGTGTGTGTTGTGTATGTGGTGGTGGGGGTGTAGTGCGTGTGGGTGTGAAGTACCTCTATGTGTTTGCAACCTGCAGTACTGTGATAGTATATGTGTAGGTCATGTACAATGTGTGTATATGTGTATGTGTGGCATATGTGTGAGCACAGTCTGTGGGTATGCCCATGTGTGTGGTCCATGTAGTTTATATGTGTACATTATGTAGTATGTTTGTGGTATGTGTGTATAGCCCATGTGTGTGAAGTCTATGTGTGTATGTGTAGTGTATGTATGTGTAATATCTGTGTATGTATAGTGTGTGTAGAGTGTGCACATATATATAGTGCATGAGCATGTATAGTGTATATAGTGTTTATGTGTAGTATATGTGCAGTATGTATGTATATGTATATTGTGTAGTGTGTGTGATGCATATGTAATGTGTGCATGTGTAGTGTGTATGCAGAGTATATGTATAATGAGTACTGTTATATGTGTTCAGTGTGTGTATGTGTATATGTATGTAGTATGTGCATAATGTGCCTGTAGTATGTGTGTCTGTGCCAGAGTGCACACTCATAAGTGCCGGTGCATCTGGAAGCCGAGACCCATGCTGGACGTCCTCCTCAGTCTCATTCCATCCTACCTTGGGGCGGGGTCTCTCACTGAGCCTAGCGCTCACCGACTGGCTGGAATTCTAGTCAACTCCAGGGATCTGCCGTCTTGTGCCTCCCACACAAGCTGGGGTTACGGATGCTTGTGACCTCACCTGACCTTTCTACCCAGGCTCTGGGAGGCCTCGCAGGTCCTCAGGTGCAATAGTCAGGCTACAGACTGAGCCATCTCTCCAGCCCAGAGAACCCATATTTGGTATAGCAAGCTATGCTTCTTTTCCCACGCCCATTGTTGGCGACCACTGGGGTGGTGGGTGGGGCTTGTAATGACCAAGCGTTGGCTGTATGTAGTGATTTCAGACACGGTCAGAAGCCAACCTCCCCGCTGAGAGGTAAGGACGATTCCTACAACCCTCTGTGCATCTATTATACCTGCTCACCGTCTCGGATCTGGTGGGATTTGGGGGCATTCACACTACCCAAATGCAGGGCAGCTGAGCTCAAACCAGCTGTTTAACTGCTTGAGTTTTTAGTTTTCAATCATATGCATTGACACTGGGTAAGACACACTATCTGAAGTGAATAATCTTCACAAAAACCTTACACACTGAAAATAACCACTGACCAGTGCTGGAAATCATGTTTAAGAAAAATCTCCATTACGTTCTCTCCCAGCACGCCAGGCTCACTGATGGGTGATGCACATGCCAAGACATCTCTCATTGGTATTCTCCTCATCCTCTGTTTCCAACGCCAAACTGTGCGGCCCACAAACCATCGAAAAAATGTTTCCTTAAGCGAATCCCTGCTCATATTTCTGCAGATTCGTTCATCTTACATTTATTTGTAGGTTATTTGTGGCGTGTATATAAGAGGTAGAAGTGAGTATGTGAGTGTGCATACCAGAGGACACTTGAATGTGTCGGCCTGTGGAGGCCCGCGGGTGACATCAGGAATCACCCTGGATTGCTCTGCCTCCTTATTGCTTCGCTCTGGGGTTTCCTAAGCTCCGCCTTCCCGGACCTAAGGTACAGGCTGCTGCCATTTCCACCTGTTGCTTCTATGCGATCCAAATCCAGGTCCCTTTGCTTATGAAGCAAAGACTTTAACCTCTGAACATTTCCCCCGCCTACCGCCAACAAGATGCATCAAACAGGACTTTCTTTTTGACCTGCGCCAACATATGCATGGAATGTTCCAAAAAATAAGAGCCAGTTGCATCCAGAACCCCCAGTTAAAGAAAATGGCCTCACAGCTAACATGGCCAAGTGGACCTCACATGCCATCCCCAGCTTCCTTGTGAGCATACATTAGCAGCAGCCAATGCACGCTTCGTTCCCCCTTACGGTAATGAAAAATGATTGCTTGTCTTTCTAAAACTAAACCAATTATTCTTGTTTTGTTGAGTGGAAATGTAGCTTGTGTTAGCGACAGAATAACTAAATCGGCCTTATTTGAAGCCCGTGCGTCACATGGACGCTGTCTCCACTGACAGGAAATGTAGCCCAGTGAGTTTATTTGATAAAACCAGGCTATTTTGGCTTAAGTAAAAAAAACAAAAACTGGGCTCTGGTGAGTTGCCAGCAAATGAACCACGTGTCCTCACATCCGCCTCCCTCTCCCCTGGCGTTTGTCCTGGCTGGGCACTTCACGAAGCCGCATTTTTACATAACCAGCCATCTCTGCTGTGAGCTGGGCAGCGCATAGCGCACGCCTACCTGACTGAGTAGCGCCGCTGCAGACTTGCTGCCTAATCACATTCTTCCAGGCTGTGTGAACAAAATAATGTTTCTTTAATTACGCGAACTCTTTATTTTTGATATTTTAATGACATTTGGGGAGCTAGGGCGGCTGCTGCTCTCAATCAGGTGGCATCACACGTGGCAGCTGGTTATTTGATCCATCTCGAATCCCACGGGCCTCCATCCACACACGAGGAAGCTGGGACCCAAGAGTTCAGCCCTGGGTATGGAATGTCACTTGTGGATCTGCGTAATGAGCAAAATAACTGAACCAAATTAGCACTATCTATAATTCAGGGCTGCCTTGCAGGGATTGGTTTATTTTTGAATGCAACGAAATAAAAAAGCAACCTCCCCTAGGATGCACATTAACGAATAAAGGTCTGCCAGTCCTAGGTTCCTCCTGGTGGGTCTGTTGGGCATGTTGTTCTCCTGATGTAGACCTATCAGAGCCACGCCCATTGCTCCAAGAACCGTGAGTTAGGAAATTGTGCACACGCCCGTGGGGACTCCTTTACCCAGGTTAGGGTGTTGGGGACCATTTAGTGCCCTTCGGCTATGATTAGGGAGTATTGGCACCTGCTATGATCTGGTCCATGTTGGTCATAAGCGCTGTAATTGTTAATTTGTTGCTCTCCCGGGCATGCTGACGGGAGGCCCCAGAGGGCAGGGGCCAGCTGCCTCTGCCTGGACTCTGCAGCCGGAAACTCCTGCCCGGGACTCACGACACTGCAGGAGCTTTTGCGTGGATATCACTCAGCCATCGCAACTGACGGAGAAAGAGGAGGAGACCAGGTGCAAACTGAAGTCTGTCCCATGTTCCCATGCCTGCTTTCGAACTGGCCCTATCTATAAAGCTGAGGTCATTGTTAGGGATGTCAGTTTAGAGGAAGGACGATAGATAAAGATAGCTGGATGGAGGGATAAATAGAGGGAAGGCAGATGGATAGATAGATGATAGGTAGATAGATTGTTGACTGTTAGATAAGTGGCAGATGGATGGATAGATAGATAGATAGATAGATAGATAGATAGATAGATAGATAGATAGATAAATAGATAGATAGATAGATAGATAGAAATGATGGATGATAGATGATGGATGATACAGAGATGATAGAAAGAATAGATGATAAAAAGAAAGAAAGAGAGAAAAGGAAGGAAAGAACAAAAGAAAGAAGGAAGGAAGGAAGGAAGGAAGGAAGGAAGGAAGGAAGGAAGGAAGGAAGGAAGGAAGGAAGGAAGGAAGGAAGGAAGGAAGGAAGGAAAGGAGAGAAAGAGAAGAGGGAGAGATGATAGACTGAAGATAGGTGAGTAATAGTCCATGGCTGCACTTTCAACCATAGTCCTCCTCCGAGTTGCTTTTTGTAAGCTATTACGTCACAGTAAAGAGGAAGTAATGGCTAATGAAGGGGAGCCCATGACACCTGGCAAAGCAGACGTCCAGTGTCACCATTTCCCACCTCCTCTTTCCTCGCCAACGGCTCCAATCTTCTACCAGCAGAGGTAGCACATGCCATGAGAGAGATTTGGACTTTGAAGTCTGGGACACCCTGGTTTGGAATCTGCTTGGCCTCTAGTCAGATCGTCTCAAGCCGGCAGAAGCTCTACTTGCCTACCGGAGAATGGGAATAAGTACAAGCACGTTATCCCCAGCAACAAAGATGCTCGTCACCAGGCCCGAGAACCTGAGACCACCGCACGAAGAAGCCACGTGATAAAAGGAGAGAATCGACATTCCCTCCCCCAAGTTGTCCTCTGACCCCCACATGCATAGTGAAGAGATGAATGTAACAGGACAAAATTCAAAACAATCCTAACCGCCTATGCTTCCTACATTAGCTTTTTGTAAGAATGAAATCAACCATGTACGTAAAATGTCCGTTGCAATGGACACTCAGGAAATTTAAATTCCTGGAGTCATGACAAAGTTTTGTTGGTGGTGGTGCTTATGTGTTTTGAGATAAGATGTCAAGTATCCCAGGCTCGTGTCGAATTCACTAGGTACCCAAGGATGATCTAGACTTTTCCATCTTTCTGCCTCTACCTCCTGAGTGCTGGAATCACACACTTTCCCCACCCTGGGGATCAAACCCAGGGTTTTGGGTTTGTTTGTTTTGTGTTATTTATTTTATTCTTTTAGAGTTTCCTACATGAACACAACGAATTTACATTATTTTTACTCTTTATTACTCAGTCCCGGTCTCCCTCCTTTCCCACTAAAAACCTTCTCCTATTTTCACGTCAGTGCATGTGTGTGCGTGTGTGTGCGTGCACGTGTGTGCGTGTGTGTGTGCACGTGTGTGTGCGTGTGCGTGTGTGCGCGCGCGTGTGTGTGCGTGTGTGCGTGTGCATGCGTGTGCGTGTGCGTGTGCGCGAGCGTGTGTGTGCGTGTGTGCGTGTGTATGCGTGTGTGTGTGCGTGTGTGTGTGCGTGTGTGTGCGTGTGTGTGTGTATGTGTCCCGCTGAGTTTTACCTGCGATGTCTCCTATGGCATGTACCTGACCGCTTGTTGGAGCATGAATCACACATGGTTGGTACCCTGGGCACAGAGAGCGAGGGCGTGCTAGGTGGGCATTCTCTTGACAGAGCACATACCCAGCCGTCTCCAAGCCTTGATTGTGTACCTAAGTTGATTCTAACCAGCCTTGTCTCAGACCGCCACTGGGCGAACACTGAATGGTTGATGTGAAACCTACAGACTTTCGAACTCCAAGTTTTGCTGGAAGCGGCAGTCCTCGCTAAAGACGGCAAAACTATACCAGGGAATGGGGCCCAGAGAAAGCATCATGAGTTGAAGCGGACAGCTTGGCAAGAAAACGCAAACTCAAGAACCCCATTTCGAGGAATGGATCGTTGAGATTTAAAAGCATTAGGTACTTGTTCAAAAACGCTTCCGACCCAGGGAGAGAGCCTGACTCAGCAGCGTACCCACTACCACTCGTTATTTATCTCCCAGGCAGGGTCTCAGCTTCTTCCTGTATCACACAGCGGTGTGTGGAATGTTCAGCTGGAGGAAAATTCATGGTTTTCCCTGGCTTTTCCCTCAGGTCCTCACTGAGAGGCAGGATCCAGCCGGTTGAAAGGAGGTACTCAGAGGGAGGCTTGGGGCAAACACACTACTGGGGGGAATCATGTTAAAGATGAGTCTTATTTGGTGACCTGTCCCTTCCTTCTGTCAAGCTGGCCAATGAGGAGGGTTGATAGTCACCTCTGGATCAAAACTGTTTTGCAGTGGCTTGGGTCTTCAGGATGGAAAGGATTTCTTTGCTAGAGATCAAGTTCCGTTGTAATCATGAAATTCATTCTCCTTCCTTGTGAATCTTCACCAGAGCAGAGAAACCCACCCAATGTGAGCTCAGGGCGGGTGCTGCCAATCAAGGTGCGTGGGGGGGAGGGGGGCGCAGAGGGACAGTTGCAGCTGGATGCCACAGGAAGTCTTCTGAGACCCAGACCTGGGGAGGGTGCCTTGGCTAGAAGTCAAATGCCTTCCCCCTCTCTTTCTCCCTCTCCACACTGCATCTAAACGCACAAGGCTCAGGATTAAAATGAAGGTCTGGTTTCGTTCCAAGCATAAAAATGGGTTTAGTTTCCTGTCTCCTAACTTTCCTGACCACAATTTTTTTTATCATAAGCCTTGAAAATAAAGGGTTATTTAATAAATTAACACTTCAAATGCTCCATTGGGGGGGAGGGGACCTGTTATTAAGTGAATTGAGGTTAGATGAGTCTTGCCTCACATCTCTCCACACGTCGGTCGGACACTGCTTCCTACCACTGCTGTGTTCTATAGCTTTACAAGACGTCCGTGAATTGCCGTGTTATGTGTTATAATATGTGTGCCCTGGCCCCAGCAATCCTTCACGAGGACATGGGCAAAGCTTGGAATGCCATGGGGTAAGCAGAAAGTCTTTACAGCATTGTACAAATTTCTCTTGGCCTCAGAAATTGCAAAATAATTGCACAGAGAAACCAAGCCCTTTGCCTGCAGGACAATGCCAGGGGTTTTATTAAAAGAGGAATTTGAATTCCTTGTGTGCACAGACTGTTTTAACTAGAAAGACTTAGAAAATTAATTTTTGCCTATAATCTCTTATAGATAATACTATAAAAATAGTTCCTTTTCAAGAAGTATATTTCATGCAACTATCAAAAAAAAAAAAAACCTTTTATCTGTGTTCAAGATTCCTTGTTCTATTTCTGGCCCCATTTCCTTTTCTCTGCTGAGGATCCAACTTTGGGAGCACTGGATTCCTGGACTTGCCACTAAGGGGCAGAGTCCCAGAGCTAAACTTCCTACTATATGCTGGTCTGCCTACTGGGTGCTGATTTCAAGTCCATACTACATTCTGTGCACAGTGCCAATGCTGGGTGAGGCAGTGCATACCAGGCCGAGCAAGGCAGCACCGCAGGCGGAAAGATCTGGAAGGCACACACTGGAGGAAGAGGGGAGTCACGGAGGAAGAAGCCATCTTCAAAGCAGGATTGCCCAACCCGCTCCCTGTGGGGTGTGCGCATGTCCTGACACTGCCTGCATTGCGTATGATTTACTTAATATGTTCCTTCGGATGGTGCCCTTGTTTTGACTCCGTTTGCTTTCCACCCTCAGCAGCAATGCGCGCGAGGAGTTTCTGATGGAGGGGCAGGCTGTGCCTTTCTCCAAAATGGCTTCAAACAAGCGAAGCACTCTCTGGGGTCCTGAACATCAGCTCCGTCTAGCCACCAGTTACGCCTCACGGAGAACTCGGGGGACCCCGCCTTAAAATGTAGAAGTCAGAGCTGGAGAGCCCGCTCAGCGGTTAAGACTCTGCCTCGCAAACAGAAGGTCCTGAGTTTGAATCCCAGGTCCCAGGAAACAGCAGCGACCTGCACTCCGCCCTGATGGGCGGAGCCTGGGAAATTCCAGAGTGAAACAAGAAGGAGGTAGAAGCAATCTAGGATGATTCCCAAAGTCACCCTTGGTCCTCCACAGGGACACATGTGCTTTCTGACAGACAAACCAACACACACACACACATACACACACATTTACAAAATACATAGAAAAGGTGGAAGTCGAAAAGTGAAGGGAAAAGGTGAATTTAAAGGACTGGGGGCTGGGGAGATGGCTCAGGGGCTAAAGCCTCTGCCTCATAGCAAAAGGACCTGGGTTCGGATCCCAGATGCCATGAAAAAACAATGCCAGGAGGAAACAGCGGCAGCCTGTACTTCTGATGCTAAAACGCGAAGTCTGGGAAACCTCAGAGCAAAGCAATAAGGAGACAGAGAATTCAGGGTGATTCCTGAAGTCATCCTGGGGCCTCCACGTGCACACACACTCAAGGTTTCTACAGACGCAGAAAAATTATACTCTTATTAATGGATTGCTAAGTGCTGATTTTATTCCATTTATTCCATTTGTTTATATTCTTCAGAGTACTTTATTTATGTGTTTATTGTTTGTGGTGTCTTATTTATTTGTTTATTTAGTTATTCGTTTGTGCCCTCAGCAAAGGCTCTGCTGATAAGCTACCCTCTCTGTCTCAGGTCCTAAATCTCAGCAAGTCACCGCCACACCCATCCAAGTACAAGGCATGTTGTTGCTTCCATTTGAAGTTTCAGAGGAAAACTCGGAGCTAAATGTCACATTCAGCTGCCATCCGCCAGTGACTGTATCGCCCACTCTCCACCCAGCTAGAGGCCGTAACACAGTATCATAGACTAGACAACTTACAAACAACAGGAGGAAACTCACTTCTCACAGTTCTGGTGGCTGGAAGGTCTGAGGTCACTTTCTAGCAAAGGTGTTTTCTACGTGATACTGCCTTCTCCCCAGGGAGGCAGAAGAAATACTCCTGGGTTTATTTACAATCCCCTGATCCCACTTGTGAAACCCACGCATGAAGGTCCCTCTCAAAGGGACCCGGATTCATGGGAGTTTGGATCTCAGCGTATGAACTCGTGAGGAAACGCAGCTTATAAAACTCATGAAAAATGCCCACAGCACGTGTGTTGCACATCCTGGCTTATTAATTTCCGAAAGCAGATGCAAAATAGTAGAAAGAGCCCAGGATATACAGTCAAAACATTGATTTTTGCCATTTCTGCCCAGCCCCAGACTAAAGGTTAAATTCAGGATGAGTTACCCAACTCCCATGACTCACAGCGTCCATGTTTACAAATGAGATAAAATAGAATTACTCATTCCAAAATGTTTCTCGTGGTTATTGGTGAGACAATACATCTAGTATATATAAAAGCATGCTGTCAACCAGGTGATTTGAAATCCAGTAGTAAATATATATTTAATCTGATCCATGTAGTTATCGGAAATGACAAAAGTCAAGTCATAAACACTACAAAATAAACACCACAAGATTATCGAGACGATTGTTAACTATTCCAGTATTCCAGTCTATTCCCTTGTGTGCATGCATGTACTTACAGAGTTTTTAAAAATGCAGATGTGAAACTGTGTGCTGTGCTTGGTGCAGTTTCCAAGTAGAAGTTCCAAACATTTCAGAGAAATAGAGACGGAATAATAATTAACAGGTGTCTCCTCTGCTGATGGGTGGACTTGGCAAATCCACAGTGAGGATGACTGGTCTTTGTTTTTTTGTGTGTGCACATACTTGTCTGTTGTATCAGAGGGCAGTGTGTGTGTGTGTGTGTGTGTGTGTGTTGTGCACAAGCACACTCCAACACCAAGAGGCACTGTGTGTGCCTATGGAGGCCTAAGGGTGACTTTGGGAATCATCCTGGATTGTTCTACCTCCTTATTGCTTCGCCTTCGGGTTTCCCACGTTATGCCTTCCAAGGGTAGAATTAAAGGCCACTGTCATTTCTGCCACCATTTTCACCCTGTGAGGTTTGGGAATCTGAACTCAAGTCCTCCTTCTGCTTTCTAGACAGAGGCTTACTCTCCGAGCCGTCTCTCCAGGCCCTGGTATTGAGGCAGGATTAGAGCAGCCACGCTGGGACAGGTCTCAAGGTCTTTGAAGGTCTTTGGAATTCCCGAAGGTCATCCCCCACTGGAATCACCCTGAAGGAACACTCCTGATGAGGAAGTGACTCCATCCTCCCAGAGATAAGATGGCCAACTTCCCCATGAAAAGATTATGGAGATGAGCTCTCCATATCAAACAAATAACTTGATCTCTAGCCTACCCGGGCCCAAGAGCAACTGGGTCGGGCCCCAATGGGAGTTAACCAAGGAGAAAAAGCCAGTTTCCCAGGCTTGCCTAGGTGTGAAACTATGCCTGGCCCTGGCAGCCATCTTTGGCGCCCTAGCACCTCGTAGGACTTGGGAGCGCCATGAGTTCTTTCTAGCTGCTTGCTTCTCATGGATTCCACACCTGGGGTCCATGAGTTCTCCAGCGCCCTAGCCCCTCACGGCACTCAGGGTGCCGTGAGTTTGTTTCTAGTTCCATGAGTTTCTGGGGCGCCGTGGCCCCTCGCGGCACCGCACGCCTGGAGCCCACGAGTTCCAGCCTTTCTCTCCCTCTAGTAAACTCTACCTTAATCCCCTACACGTGTTCTGGTTTCAGTCTTCTCCTCTGGAACACAAGAACCCTGCATCATTGGGATGGTCATGCCTGTAACGTTTGGCCGCTGAATAGGGACTCTGTAGTGTTTGAGACTGTTTCCCGCAACATTTGGTGACCCACATGGGACTCTCCTGTAAGATTTGGTAACCCAGAAGGGACATTTGAGCAGAGGAAAGACTATTCCTACGACAGTATTACTGACCTTAAGCATGTACCCCACACACACACACGCACACACACACGCACACACACGCACACACACACGCACACACACACGCACACACACGCACACACAGGGATTGGGAAGCGAAGCCTCTTAGTTCACTGGGGGAAGTCGTGGGTACCCACTACCCCCAGGCAGCTCGTGGTGGAAGCCGCCTTACAAGGACTCATCTCCACCTGGCACAGACAAGCAGAAGCTAATGATCCAAGCTCCGCTTTCTCCCGCAGAACAAATGCATCTTAAGTGTCTCTGGGCTGTACATCGCCTACCGCCACCTCCAATTTTCCTTCAAGCTACACTGAAGAAATTTTAAACCCTCTTCAATTCAGCCTGCTTTTATTTGTATTCAGACTAAGACAGCGTGTATGCCAGGGGACAACTTGACCATTAAAAAAAATTCTATTTGACTACATGTATTTTTATCAATTTGGGAAAGCAATCAAGGCAGGCAGTTTTGCTTAAAAGCTTGGAAATAAGGCTGATATTATCTGGTTGGAAGAGGGCTGGGGAAATCAGGAGAGAGGAAAGAAACCCTTTTGTGTATCCAATTTCATGTTGTTGCTGATTCATGTACAGGATGTATATTCCGATGTGTTTGCAAATTTCTCACGTGATCATACATCAAAATTAGAGCCATATTGTTCCTTTTGCAATGTAACTGTTTATATAGGAAACACTGTAACCAAACATTCCCTTCCTCCACCTTGGGTTACAACTGATTACTGAGCCAGATAAAAGCCCTCACCCAACACACACAGCACAGGAGTCTATAGGCACAGGAGAAATGAAAGGAAGGTGTGATATTAACGCAAACACCATTATCAGTCAAAAAGGGGGGAAGGATAAAAAAGAAGAAAGATGATTGGAGTTCATTCTTCCACAGCTATAGGCTGAAAATTAAGGGTTGGGGAGATAGCTGGAGAATTCGTCTTGCTGTGTCTCAAAACTGCCTCCGAATGCTGTTTTATGACCACGTGACCCAGTGAATTAGAATCACTTACCAGAAAGCGCTATGGCCCTGGAAGGGACTCCATTTCCTAAGTCACTATGGGAAACGGTAATTCAAACTGGTCATCTGGTTCTTGAGTATAGTTCTGGGAGGGTTGAGTTGATTTTAATAAATTCAGCCGCCTTTTTCCTCCTCCACCCCACACTTAGCCTTTTTTTTTTTTTTTTTTTTTTTTTTCCATTCTCTTCTCGCTTAAAAGCTTGGTCCTTGTAGGAAGTAAAGCAGGAAGTTGACAATTATCCTATAAATCTGGGTCATGCTGACGGCCAACGGAATAGCAGATTTAAAGGAACTTAAAGGAGCTAAGTCTCCAAAGAGATGCACCTACCCCCAGATTTCAAGCATTTTGTTAAGGAAATCCTATGGAGAACTCACAATTGCAAATTGGATTTGTATTTTACCAGTGTGCCCTGGGCAAAGGTTACAGAAGGAGGAAGGGGATGTGGTGGGGGGGAGAGGGGGCTATATAATCCTGATGGGGGACCGGGTTGGGGAGATGAAAAGAGAGGGCAGTGTGGGATGAAGAGAAGGGAAACCAGGATGTCTGGCTGAGCCTAGCTGAAAGGATCTTCATACTCCTGATAACCAAAATGAATACAGTTTAGACGCAGTTCCTTGTCAAAGCTACCACCACGAGCATCAGCTAACGCCTCTGAAGGGCAAACACGTGGGATGTTCTTTCTTGCTGTGGATGTTGTCACTAACCCACAAAGTGTGGTGGAGACCCCCAGACTTTAACAGGGGCGAGTGGCCAGCTGTGCTCCGGTCCACTCCTGGCCCTCGTGATCCGTCCCTCTCCTCCCGCTCTCTGTCCCTTGCTAGATGTCCACAGCTAGCAGGACAGTGGCTGAGAAGTGACCAGCTGCGGATGATAGAGCTGCTTCTGCCCTTTGTACCTGAACGTGCCCACAACCACGCCCGCTACCATCCAGAAGAAACATCCAACTCCACGTGGATAAGAAAGACAATGGTAGGATCCGCACCTCAGCCTCCAGGGACACTTGGGACTCCTCCTGATACAGATCTCATTTCCTGCTTCCGCTTCCGACACCTCCTCCTTCTCTACCTTGCATGTCTTTGTATTTCCCTGGGTACTTTGTGCACCTCTCCGGCGTGGGGGTGCTGTAAATTACATCTCTCAGGAGACGGGTTGTTAATAAGAGATAATCCAAATCCCTGGGGAGGAAGAGATGGTGTTTTCACCTAGATGTCTCACCGGAAGCTCTGTTTACAGATAAAGAACAAGCAGTAGACGCAGCTTAGGCCCCTTGTAGGAAGAACATTTGCTTATGTGGTGCGCTGACCAGATGGCCCGGCATCCAGACAGGGGGCCAGCTCCAGGGTCACCCGACCTTATTCTACTTGCTTCACTTCAGACACCTCCTTTGTACTCGTGTCCCCCCATTCATAATAGGGTGGTCCCTTGAAGACCTTGAAGACGGTGTCCTTTATTCATTCAGCCACTTTAAGGACGCACCCATTGGGTTACAGTGACAGTGACAGTGTCTCACGTGCTCAGCCACCCACAAGGTTGGGAGGGGGCCGTGCACTGTCCAGCTAGCTGGGCTCCTGCTAAGGCGTGCCCACATTGGAACCAGTAAGGTGGGTGAGTGTGCCGCGCCCCACTCTCCAGAGGACCCCTCAGCTGACAGTCATGGCGGACTGCCATGAAATGGAACTTCCTGGCCCAGCTTGTTGTTTTCTCCGCTTAGTTTTCGTTCCCCGCCCCTTCCCCCAGTGCCAGCTTTCCCAAGAGTGGCCCCTTCCTCTTTTATAGCATCTACTGCACCCCCAGTTACATCAGAGAGGCGAGAAATGGAATGTGTCACAGTGGTGGGCAGGACGCAGAGTCCCCCGTCTGCAGGACTGTGACCGGTCGCCTTGCGGGTCAGTATCTCAGTCACTGAGACATTGGGGGGCAGAGCCCATCTGGTCCGTTCTTCCAGGCTTCCAGGCCTCCAGGAGGCCTGAAACCACAGAGCTGTGCTCCCAAGGCCTCGAGCAAGGCCTCGGTCCTTTGCCACCTCCAACTCAGGGAAAGGGCATATGGGACAGGGCAGGAAAGTTAGCCTCTGAGCTCTTTCCTCCTCTTCCTCCTCCTGCTCCTGCTCCTCTTCTTCCTCCTCCTCCTTTTCCTACACCACCTCCTCCTCTTTCTCTTCCTTCTCTTTCTCCTTCTGTTCTTCATTCTCCTCCTCCTCCTCTTTCTCCTCCTTCTCTTTCTCCTCCCTCCTATTCCCTCCTCCTCTTTCTCCTCCTCCCTCCTTCTCCTCCTCCTCCTCTTTCTTCTCTTCCTTCTGAAAGAGCCCACAACTCAACATAAATCTTATCATGCCTCTTAAGCAAACATCACAAGACACAATGGAGCTCAATGTTTTCAATTACTGCTGACAATTTGTATTTCTTCTACCACACGGGGATGTTTGTGGAACAGAGATTTCCACTCATTTCCAGAGCGTCAGATGCAAGATGAAATCTCCTTATTATTACTTCTGTAATAAATTCTCTTACCCAAAACCAGCACCAAGACCTACACCCAGAATCGTCTCACTAGCGTCTTCATCTACGGCACTTGAGGCCCAGACAACATCACCCCAAGTTTACAGCCCCCTGACTGAGGATCTTCACAGTCAAGACATGCAGAATTCTCACTGTTGACCTCCTTCCAGAGAGCCAAAATAGCATGACCTTCACAAGGGAAAAGACTTGGTGCCTTACCAAAACCTCACGGGGCCCTGCCCTGCTCTTGAGGGAGTCGCCCAGGTATTTTCTCAAGCCTTTCAGAAAGATTTTATTGCTTTTGATTGTTGAGTTTTACTTCTAAAAAGAGAAAATTTGAAAACTGGATATGATCATTCACACCTGTAATCCCAACACTTCTGAAGCTGAGGCTAGGGACCTTTCTAAGTCTGAGCCTGTCTACACTGCCCTGTCTACACTGCAGAGTGGATTCCAGACCAGTCTGGGCTTCACAGAGATGCTCTGTCTCAAACAGTTCAAAGACACAAACATTAAGGAATCATTCATTTCCACAGTCTATGTTATGATTACATCTTATCTATTACATGCAAATATAGATTTTTTTTCTCTCATTCATAAGTAGCTGTATATGTATGTGGTGTGCACATTTCATTCATAAGCAGCTGTGTATGTATGTGGTGTGCACATTTCAAGGGTGTGTGCAAGGACAGCATGATGGCAGGTATCTTCCTCAATTGCTTGCCACTTACTTTGTCCGTGCGCCTGTGTGTGTATGTGTATGTGCATGTGTGTGTCTGTATGTGTGTATGTGTATTGCATTGTGTATGTGTATGTGCATGTGCATATGTGTGTATGTGTGTATGTGTATGTGCATGTGCATATGTGTGTATGTGTGTATGTATATGTGCATGTGTTTATGCGTGTGTGCATGTGCATGCATGTGTGTATGTGTATATGTGCATATGTATGTGTATATGTTTGTGTGTATGTATATGTATGTGTATATGTGTGTATGTGCATTTATGTATGTGTATGTTTGTGTGTATATATGTATATGTATGTCTATATGCGTGTATGTGTGTATATGCATATATGTATGTGTATGTTTGTATGTGTGTGTATATGTATGTATATATGTTTGTGTGTACGTATTGTATATGTATATGTATATGTGTGTATGTGTACATGTGCATATATGTATGTGTATGTAGTGTGTATGTGTGTATATGTATATATATATGTTTGTGTGTATGTGTATGTGTGTATGTGTGTATATGCATGTGTGTATGTATGTGTGTATGTTTTTGTATATGTTGTGTGTGTATGTGTATGCATGTATGTGTATGTGTGCGTATGTGTCTATGTGTATGTGTATGTGTGTGTTTATGTTTGTGTATGTATGTGTGCATATGTGTGTATGTTTTGTGTATGTGTATATGTTTGTATGTGCATATGTGTGTGTGTATATGTTTGTGTGTGTGTATATGTGTATGTATGCATGCGTGTGTGTGCGTGTGTGTGTGTGTGTGTGTGTGTGTGCATCAGAAGCACTGTGTGTGCTTGTGGAGGCCCAACGGAAACGTCAGGACTCACCCTCGTTGCCCCCCCTCCTTGCTACTTTGCTCTGGGGTTTTCCAGGCCCAGAATTGCAAGCTCCCCCCATGTCCACCCTCATTTTTATGTGGAATTCGTGGTTCTGAACGTAGATCTTCTTGTTTGTGAGGCACGAGCTTTGACCCCAAGCCATCCACTGTACTGTTTTGAAGCCAGTTCTCACACTGAACCGAAAGCTCACTGATCCTTCTCTGAGACACTACGCGGCTAGGGAGTCCTCCCCGCCACCACTTCTCCCGCCCCCGGGGACCCTCGTCTCTTGTCCCCAGTGCTGGGATTCCAGGTCCACGCCTTCACGGACAGCTTCTCCTGGGGCCTCTGGGAATCCAAATTCAGGTATTCATGCTCATACCGCAAGCACTTTATCGACTGAACCATCTCGCCAGCCCCCGTAAATAGTTTCAACGTGAGTCACACAGGCACATACTTTGAGCAGAGCAAATACAACTGCCAAATCGATAATGCAAAAAAAGAAAAAATACCAGCAAGAAGACATGCCCATCCATGGCTCTGTCACTTCATGGGCTGAATGTGGGAAGTGGACGGGGACAAGGGGAGGGGAGGAGTCATGTCAATCAAAGTCCTCTTCGCCCACCTCCATGCTGTCTTCTCTATACACCCAAGTTCCTACCTTGGCCCCACCCACCCAACATCTGTATTTTTCTGTGCACAGCTCATGACTCTTTTTCATCAAGCCTAATTAATTATTGACATATCTAGCTCCTCTTTTCAACACCAAAGTCACCCGGATTTAAAAAAAAAAAAGTCTTTTGTATACAAAAAGAAAGTTATCTGCATACAAGTACACAGTAAACAAGGAAACTTTCCTTAAGAACAACCATGGAGGCACAGATTATTATGTCAATTGTTCAGAAAGACAACCCCAACCTCATTTTATTCAAATGCTCCAGTGTTTGTCAAAAGTTCTTAATCACTTCAAAATCTAATGTTTTCCCCTGGCAATTTTTTTCTCGACTACTCTGACCAGCATAAGCTTTCTTATTTGACTTTTCCTTTTCTGCCTCTGTCGCCCTAATATAAACGCTGAACATTTAAATATATGAGCCTTTAATTATGAACTGTTACAATAAAAATATTAGCTCTGTACTGGGAATAGCCCCAAAAGGTATAAAGACCTAGACTATTATGAACTGCTTGGGAGCAGATTAACGCTCCACTCAACCGTAGAAGAGTCTCACAACACAAAAAATAGAGACAGAAAGTCTACCAGGATGGCTGGCCTCTACTGAAACCCTTTTATAATTCAGAAGACACAATTGAACTTAACTTTTATACTAACCACATATTACTCATTGCATAATTAGGGCAAAATTGGAAAAGTATGACAAATGTACTTAAGTGCCCCCCACCCACACCCACGGCAGACATTAGTAATCAATCATGGGGCTCTTGCTGCTGGACCGTCTAGGGCAACTGCTGATGGTTTCTGTTCATGGGACATATAACGTTTCCTGACAGCTCCTTGTTTGTCCCTTTCTGGGGGAAAGAAGAGACATGATGCGACTGGTGGGCTCTGGATGGAAAAACAGCCAGGGGTGGCCCAAGTTCTGAGAGCGTGCTCGCCATATTCCAAAGCATGGGCTCCTAATACGGCCCAGACAGACACTGGCTGGTTTTATCAGCAAATTCCTCATTCCGTGCCTTCGGGGAGAATAAGCATGACCCAGTGCTACCTACCTAAGACCGCCCAAGAACCAAGGACCCCCTTGCCCCCCAACACACTCACATCTTTCAAGGTTCAAGAAGCCAAGGCGATTATCTAGAGCTCTGCGTTTTGCTGTTTTGCCTAAGCATATTCAGATCTTGAGCCTGAAGGAACAGGGCTGTTTGGGGGTCCCTTCTGAACCCTATTCCCTGTAACAATCTACTTGATTTTTTAGGAAGTTGATGTGCAATGTAACCTATTTCTGGAGACATGGAATATTCCAGTCTGCAATTAAAAAATAATGTGGGGTCAATTTTTTTTTTTTTCAGGAATTCGACTAGACCCCACCTCCTGTTGTCCTGGTAACACTAAAATTTCAAGGCTCTCAAGCCTTAAGCTAATCAGCTGAATCAGTCACCTGCCATAACTCCCAGGGAATTTAATCCCCCTAGAGCTGTGCCAGAGAGATGAGAGGAGTCTTCCTTGCCCCCCCCCGCGAGAGCCATTTCAAACCACGGCGGGTTGCTGTATGGCTTGTACTTTTCTTTCTCTTTCTTCTTTCTTTCTTTCTTTTTTCGTTCTTTCTTTATTGTTTCTTTCGTTCTTTCTTTATTGCGTTCTTTCTTTCTTTCTTTCTTTCTCTTTCTTTCTTCTTCCTCTGTGGGACACGGTACAGGAAGGCAGGATCTTGGAAACTTCCAAAATGTGATTTTGTGAGCAACACCCCCACTTTGAGCTTTCAAAGGGAGAATCTCTCTCTCTCTCTCTCTCTCTCTCTCTCTGTATGTGTCCCTCTCTGCTCTTTCTGTCTGTCTCTCTCTCTCTTTCTCTCTAATACCATAGAAGTGGACTTTCCGTGACACCATGAAGTAAATTTATAATCTGGCCTTGTACTGTAAAATTAGCACTTTAAACCTCTAACACTCAGGACATTTTCAGTCTTTCTAGAGACTTCTTAGCCGCATGTGGCCCACCTTGCCAATCTAGGCTGCCTTTGCTGAATTTCCCAGAATTTCTGGTCCTATTGTTTTCTGTTTTAAATTAAACCTAAGTATTCTCAACTCTTTTCCCATGTAACAATTTTTTCTTTCTCAGAGAAAATGAACCCAAATACCCCCCCCGACCTGTTTGAGAGGGAGCAGATCTGACGTACACACAGGAGCAGCTCTTTGGCTTTCAGAGTCCTGGGACTTGTATATTACCAGCTTCTTCACTGCAAGGGACAAGAGCTGTATTGAGCGATGTATCCAACTGACAAAACTCGCAATTCAGTCTCACATGCTCCTGGTACGGGTGTAAATAGGTGCCCTCTCTTTTGGGGGATAATGTGGTAATACGTGGCCAAATTGTAGATTCACTTCATGTTGTCATGGAAATTCCACTTCTATGGATCCATCTTACAGACATTGCTAATACAGACATAAGCATTTAAGTTATTGCAACATCTTTTGTAATGATGGAGAATTAGAAATCCCTAAATGGCCAGTCATGGAGAGCTGGTTAAATAGACATGATTATTATAACGTGGCTTCTAGTTTTTTCATGTTTAGACTGACGTACACTCATGCTCTGTCTTGGCGAGTGGTATAGACATAGGCGAAGAAAGAGTAGCCTCTCATTATTCTGTATTTCTTCCATTTCAAATGGAATGGTGAGTTTGTATTAATTTTGCAGTGAATAATTATTAAAGGTGAACACACCACTGCATTAGGGTTGATCATGCTAAGTTTTTCTTAGAGACACACCTATGATTACCATTGAACATGCTTGCAGTCAGCACCGTGCCTGAGAGCGTGACGGCTGAGCCTAAAATGGAATCCAGTTAGCAGTGTGGAAAGAGGTGTACCCACCCTCACCATGCCCGGCCAAGTCCTGTCCATCATCCTGTCATCGTGCGGGTAACCGGCATTCAAGCATCCACTCCCGGATAGCTCCGAAGCTCCAGGCGCATCTCTAACAGGACTCAGGCAGATGTCCTGCACCTGACCAGATTCAGCATTGCTCTGGCTACCGCCCCTCCCTCCTAAGAGCAAGTCATCCTGTCCGGGCCTTTGCAAGAGCCTTGATGGTATCTACAGCCTAACAAAGAATGTCTTTTTCACTTTGCCCAGTGCAGGTCCGTGTGACCCTTTCTTCTCCCTAAGCAGCCTGTACCACAGAACTTACTTTTTATTTATTTATTTATTCATTTATTCATTTATTTATTCAACTGTGCATGTATGCGTGCATGCGTGTGTGCATGTGTGTGTGTGTGTGTGTGTGTGTATGTGTCTGTGTGTGTGTAGAACCACGGACGAATTCGGCAACCACCATGGACGCCTCCACCTCCTCCTTGTTTACTCTGCCCCGGGATTCACAGGCTCTGCCCTACCAGGACCAGAAACACAGGCCGCCCCCCCCTTCTGCCCGGTGTCTATACGTGGGGTCTAGGATCCGAACTCAGGACCTTCCACCTGCAAGGCAGAGGCTTAACCCCTAAGCCGCCTCTCCAGCCCCCTCACAGAACTTACTTCAGACAGTACTGGGGGGGGGTGATCTGGCTGAAGTTCTATTATCTGGCGTTACTATTGTCCCCCTGAGGCTGAATATGAGCTTCCTTGTGGCCAGGAACCTGTCTCGTCACTTGGCATTCTCTCCTGGGTGTCATGTCTGTAGACAGCTGGGCTCGTGGGTCACAGGTGGGTCCTAGGCGGGGACCTCTCATCTTTGACATCCCCCCACCCCAGCATGCACGTACCTCCAGGATTGGGGTTGAATTTCACAATAAAGCCTACGAAAACTTTGAGCTGTTAGCAACGATAAGCTTGCTGGGCCCATGCATTTATTCTGCTTTACCACTGGTTCTATTAGGCAGGCGTTCTTTGTGCCATTGTCCATTCCGCCTATGGAGAAGTTGAGACTCTAAGGGTAGTTGAGAATAGGTCCTACAGACCCCACCAGTTGCTCTTACTTTCTGAGAGAAAATCAAAACTACATTCATTCCATTTTACTACCTACATCTGTTTTATACCTAGTGTTGAAGAGTCACATCAGCCCGCAATTCCTTATTCTTATCATTCCTATCACCATTCAAAATCAATGACTTAGCCAATCATGACTCAGATTGTAAGGCCAAACTCAGCCAATGAAATGAGGCCCTGTGTTGGGATAAAAAATCAAGCCAGTTGCTGGCTCTGTATTTGGACCGAGAGATGCCACATTCGTGCCTGTAGTAGTCAGGGTTCTCCGAAGAGGCAGAAATGATTGAATGGATCTAGATGCATTTTAAAAGGGGGAAATTATTACATTGGCTTACAGAATAAATGCTGAGTAGTCCAACACCTCTCCATAGCTGCCCAGTTCAGCCCCATGGTCCTCAGTCTGGCGGTGAAGGCTGGAGGATTCCTAGCCGGTCCCTGAACCTCAGCCACGCTGGAGATTCCCACCTCGGCCAAGAGCAGCAACAGTGAGGAAGGGCAGCTCGGCAGCAGCAAGGAGTGAGGAGCAGTAGCACCAAGGGGCCTGACGGTGGAGGGCAAGAGAAGGAGGGTCAGACCTTCCCTCTTCATCTACCCTCTTCATCCACCCTCTGGAGTCTGGGTCTTCCACGTTAATTAGACAATCTCCTGCAGGCTCGCTACGGATTCTTCACAGCTGTGCCCACGACTCAGCCTGCAGCTCTCAAGCCAGCAGCCGAATGCAACCGTCACAGTCCCTTCCGCAGAAGCGCAGCCCCTCGCCAGATGATCCCGCTTCTCGCGTCTTTCTGAGACACCAAGGCTCTTCGATTCTAATACTTCTAGGCTCAGAGTGGACTCAGTTAATCCCACAAACAGAATAGGTCTCGATCTATAGAACCTATCTATCTGCCTGAAGCCTTGGACTGAAGACACAGCCCAGTATATGTGTTTCCTTTAAGCCATGGGCATCTTTCCACCGAGGTAAGCAGGACGCCTGCCACTCTTGGGGTCACCAGTGTTTTATCATTGATACTGAATAGAACCGTGTCCCTGTGCAGAATTGTAAAACATGTTCCGGTCCCAATCAAGGCAAGTGGCGCTGTCATGGTTTGAATTGTGTCCCCCACAGTCTCCTGTGCTTTGCAAGGTCATGGCACCTTGAGAGGTGGAGCCTCGCTGGAGGAAGGCGGTCACAAGGGGTGGGCCTGGAGGTAGATGAGTCCCACCCTACCTCCAGGAGGAGTCTGCCTTTGCAGCAAGCAGTCTGCAGCTCTCAGCCTCTCGGATGGGTGTGACATAGCCTGTCTCCAGCTTTGCCAGCCAGCCGTGCCACCTCCACCCTGTAAGACTGTTTCTTCCCTCTGGAACCGCAAGCTGAATAAATGTCCCTTCTCCCTTAAGTTTCTTGACTCTGGGTGTGTCTCATAGCAACAGTTAGGAGTAACCATCGCACCCTCCCTCAGCTGTCCTGTGGATATAGGGATACGGCGTTGGCAGCTGCCTCGGCCCCTGATGTTGGTTAAACTCTCCTGCCAAGCTGTACAAGGATCCTAAGTCAAAATAAAACCCCTTGTTCCCTTACACCATCTGGTCATGAGTTTATCGCAACAATGCAGAGTGATTCCAACCATCAACAACAGAAAAATGACAGTTGGAAGGGTCGTCCTGTCCTTTCAAAAATCTAGGCTCCAGCATGTGGGGCTCAGGCCCAACAAAGTCTCCTGTGCCTGAATGTGCCACAAGCAAGGTAGACCGCCAGGGTTAGGGCCCTGTGGCCCCAGGCTCTCTAGAACTTCCTCAGGCACCCATTACGGCCCATGGGGCTGGGTCACTAATCCTAGATCCATTCTTTTGATGTGTGCAGTTGGTGATTTGTCTATGCTAAGCGCTGTGTAAACATTAGGAGGGTGCCCAGCCACCTCCCTCTGCTGATAACAGCACCCCAGGGGTCTGCTGGGAGGGGCTTCGTAGCATCCTGTGAGCACTTAGAAGGGCACCATGTATGGGTCTGGATTTTCCAGGCAGCAGAACAACCTGGGATCCAAGACAGAAAAGCCTAAGGTCCTGGGAGGTCAGCACTTCCGGAGAAACGGGGTCTCCCAAGCAAACCCCTACGTCCTGGGAGATACCAGTGCTTCCAGAGACTAACGTGGGGAAGAGCGCCAGGAAGGGCTGCCTAAGCAAACCCCCTGAATTACCAACATGGAATTGAGTTGATTGCAGTGAACCTACTCACTGGCTTTCTTTCTGGCAGGCAAGTTAATTGCACTGTCAGAAATCACACAATATAAAAATTAAAAAAAAAAGAAAAAGAAATCACACAATATACTTATTTACCCATTCGGTTTCCCTTGGGGCACCATATTTATTTTTAACCAGATAACTGATCCTCTGCTCTGGGTTAACTAGCAAATGCCCCCTTCTCTCCCCCACCCCCCACCCCACAGGATGGGAGTCTAACACCCAAAGGCCAACTTCATTCTTTTACTTCGAAATCTTACAAAATTACTCACATTCCCTTGGAAGGTGCTCAGTGAACAAGGACAAATTATTCCATTTCTTTGTGTTGTGGTTTCTTCAACTATGAAAAGGATGCCCAGGGGTGGAGAGATGGCTCAAGGGTTAAAACCCTGCCTGGCACGCATGTCCTGAGTTCGAATCCCAGGTCCCTAGTAAAAATACCAGGTGGAAACAACAGCAGGCTGTACGTCCGGCCCTAGTGGGCAGAGCTTGCCAAATCCCAGCGTGAAGAAAGAAGGAGGTAGAAGCAATCCAGGATGATTCCCGAAGTCACCTTTGGTCTTCCACAGGGACATGTGATTGCACAATACACTCACACACACACACATACACACACACACATTAATTAATTAATTAATTAATTAATTAATAAAGTTGAATATAGGATGGGGCTTGCTCCCATCCTAAGACTTGTAAGGATGGATAAAGTAGCTCAAGGCATTTGACTGTTCTCTTTGCTTGTGAATACTGTGGAAACGTCAGCTATTCATTTTGCTTTGAACTTACTCTGGTTAGAACAATAATTCACACACATGAAAAGTTTTTCCAATGGCTAAGGAAAGAAGGTATTGAAATTCTTTATATGTGTAATAAGCAATGCATTGTAGAAAAAGATGGAAACAACCAAAGAGCACAAGAGTGCAAGGATTTGTAACTGCCTTAGTTCAACTGTCAAACTGTTTATTTTTAAGCTTAAAAGAATCTTTTTGAACTTCGTGTTATTTTGAACAGCTTCCCATATCAACAAACATAATTCCATTATATTCTCAATGTTGACATGAATTTTTTGGTTAAAGTTCTGCCATGATCTCATGATATATTAAGCCAATCTTCCTATTGCTAATTAATTATGTTGTTTCAAACTTCTTGATACAAAATTTCTACATCTTTTTTTGTGAACTTCACCAATTTCTTTCCCTAGGATAAGTTTGCAGAAGTGAAATTTCCAGAAATTTCTGTTTCTGAGGGTCTACAATATTAAAGGAACTTATTATAACCTTATAATAACCTGTGAAGCCAAATTGTCTTTTTGAGGGACTGTATAAATTGGTACTCCCACCAGCTGAGCGAATTCCATTTTCTCATTTCTACCCAAACACTGGCTACTATTTAAAAATCTTCGCCGAGTCGATAGGCTTTAAATGCAATTTCATATTTCAATATAAATTTTTTTATCAAAAGAAGTGATGAAAACTTTTAATACAGTCACGCACCGAGCGTTTGAATTCTTTTCTCTTTCGTAGCACCCGACAGGCTCCTCAGAGATGACTAAAGCAATCATTCGTCACACAGACTCACAACTGACCACCTCAGTCTCTGGCTGTGGCTCTAGATTCCTGGTGTGTTGTAAGTCACTTACCCCTCACAAAGTGAGGCCCACACGGTTGCTTAGACCAATGAGGTACTGCACTGTCTACCCATGTTTCCTCCCCCCTGGGTATGGTGGGCTTTTAGGGTGGGTGTGATTTGAAGGGTGAGGTTAACATCCAGAAGTAATTGTATAAGCAAAAGTGAAAGGCACTCAGGTGTTGTGCCAACCTGACACAAGGGCTTCTGGGAGACTCCCACGCTTCGGAAGTTTGACCTGGATATTTTAGTAGCCATTTCTCTGAAGTGGGCCCTGCTGTAATTATCATCTTCAAGGCTACCGTTCCCTCTTTCTATCTCGTTCTGCACCTTTCATTTGCGCAGCAAGTCTTGTCTCCCAAAGTAGGCTATACCTGCTCTGAAGGTCAAAGTGCTTGCTGCGTCTCCCCGTTGACCTTCTTCCCCCCTGTCGACCTTCTTCCCAGAATGGTGCCGGACCCGTCCGTCTCTGACGCTTGCATGCTGGCCGTTGAGCTTTGCCCACCAAGTCTTCGTCTCTTCACTCCAAAATATTGATAAGAGACGTGTCCCGGGCACACAGCATTGCTGTGGATTCAACTGTTCATAGCACATGCTCTGGTTTCCGTGCGTGGGAACCTTGTTCATTCCTCAGGATTCTTCTGATCCATGTAGACAGGATGTCAGGCACCCGCCATGTTAGGAAATGGAGACGTGTACAGGTCACAGTTGCCTTTCAGCACAAGCGTTACGTGATGGCAGTGCACACAATTAACAGATACTCAAGTGTACAACAACACACATAACGAGCCTGACTGGCATGTCAGTGCTACGAGCTCAAGGAACAATCATTGTCTCGAAGTATGAACATGAATCTCCCTGCAGGTAATGAAAAGGCATACATGCTGGGAGAAGAGAAAGACAAACGGGTGATGCGATGCTTGTCACCAGGAATGACCCATGATACGCTCAGAGATCAACAGGATGCTCAACAGGGTCAGAACGGTGGTGACAAGATCGCCGGCACGTAGCTTACTGTTCCCGCTCTGGTTCTGTCACGAAGACACAGTGGACCCCCCCAGAAAGACGTGTACTGGGGTAGGCCACATACTAACTGCATAAGAAGCCATGAGAATCTACTCTTATCCAAGTCACATGGCAAAATATAAAACAACGCTCATTCTCCTATTTGCTTTATCATCTGGGAGAAGTACAGCTCCTTTTATAAAAATTATTTTTTAACATATAACAGTTTTTATTACTTAATTTAAAATGGGGTAATGAATGATAATTTTAAATATTTCCATTTAAACTTTTCATTTGGGGTCTATACATAGCAATGTGTGTGTATACCTAGGTACATATAGATATTTTCACCATAAACAAAGGCTCTTTAATCTTCAACAGTTGTTAAAAGAGGAAAGGGTTCTTGATCCATTAATATAAGCACATAAAATTGCACGGTGGGCTCAAGGAGTAGTGAGTAAATGAATACTCACAGTTAGCTACTTTCAGTGCCTTTTGTGGTATAAATTATAAATATACAACATACAGAGCATAAATTATAAATACATATTCACATATTTCACAGACAATGAATATGCCTATCATATCCTTTGCAGTCTACGAGCCACACATAAACTATACCCCAAGTGCAGAGAGGGTTAACCTGAAATTATTGGTAACTAAGAGAAGGGATGAGAACGCAGATTTCATTGATCCAGTGAAAGTCAACACATATAAATCTGCATACTAAAATATTCTCTGGGATGAGGTCACGTGTTTAATTTTAGCAAGTAGGGTGTCTGTGTTTTGGGAGGTCTTCATATGGTGCAGTGGACAGAGCTGGAAATCTGAAACAGAAGGATTTGACGCTGGAAATTGTGACATGATCTTTATTATTTTCAATGCAGAAAAAATGAACTATTAATGTGATGATCTGGTTGAGAATTTAAACTCTCCAAAAAAATGTGGAAATTCAAAGTCATGGTACCCATAGCAACCATAACTCTGCCCCCTTGCATGCCGGGTGAGGAGTACTTTGTATTGCGATACATGCTGTGAAATCTATGCCTAAATGTGCTATAGAGCAAAGCTACTATAGCTGTGGGAACTGTAAGTTTGAATTGCCTGCCTTTTGTGTCATTAAACTTTCTGCTGAAGTGTAGCATTAAAGAAGGTTTTCTTTATTTATTTAATTTTTGTTAAACGTCAATGCTTTTCCTCGTTCTAAAAAAATTGATTGGGTATTGTTTCTCATAAAGGACATAAAAGATTTCTCAAGTCAAGTGGCAGGATGAGGCAGGCCTGTTTTCCAGCTACACGGGCTGATGCTGCATCACTGAATAACAACATTTACATATTTCAACCCAAGACAGCGATTCGTAAAGACATCCTTCATATGGGCTGTGTCTTTCATCCCTAAGGGTCTTTTTGCACACAGAATGCAAGGTAACCAAACCACACTGGACAAGTAAACCCCACGAATATTTAACAACATCCCACAAAATTATACAGTTTTTTGGGACGGGCACAAAGAAGAAAAGGTACTGTCACCCTTTGGCTGCAACATTGAACAGGGAAGGAGGGAGAAAGCTGATGGTGTGGAAAGCTTTGTCTTCGCTACACGGTCACTGAGTTGGATGCCTCATGCCTCCGGGGATTCCACTGTCTCTGTCTTCCAAGGAATAATTCCCAGGACTGGTGACGAGGTGTGACTTTAGGACGCCTTCTGAGTGAGTTAACTCCCCTAAGTCTAGGAACCCACCTGCATATCCCTGAGAGGGGGTCAGCCCACTTCTACAAAAGGCAAGAGAGCAAGTGCTGAGGACCCCGAAGGTTATTCAGTCTGCATTTCTGCGGCTCTACCATGTTAGTTTGAAACACCTCGGTGAGTGTCAAGGCCAATGGGCAGAGCCACACTCCCATAAGATTGACTCCAGCACCCCGAAACTCAGCCTTCATCTCCTTCCTTCAAAACATTATCCTCCTAGTGAATCTTAAACCATTTAAAGACGTAAAACGCATCAGCGGCCTTGTGGACTGTGCCAGTGGAGATAGGTAGACCATGGGAGACCAATCCCTTCTTTGTGATTTGGAGCTTCGTGACATGCTCAAAGATATCTATAGAGGAGGTGTGCTGCTAAATATTTAACAACCGGTCCTCAAAAAAAGTATGCATGTGTGTGTTTACATATGTGTGTACACATATACATGCACACATTATATATGCATCAATGTCTAGGTGTATGTGTCTAGACTGAATTATATGCACATATAGTGTGTAACTGTGTACATATAAACATGCACACACTGCATAGATGTGTGTCTAGATTGCATTATATGCATATAGAGTATATAATTATGTACATATAAACACATGCATATACTGTATATGTGTCTGTATATCTAGATGTATGTGCCTAGACTGAATTACACACATATATAGTATGGCCTTTGGTTTATTATAATTGTTGTGCTCTGAATGTGAAGCGACCCCCACACACACCTTCTAGGGGACATTGTTTGAATACTTGGTGGGCGATGCTATTTGGAAGATTCTAGAACCTTAAGGAGACTACAGGAGCGAGATCTGGGAGGGGCCTGGAGGTTTTGGAGTCTGTCCCCACTTTCCCTCGGCCCTCTGCTTCCTGACAGCCAACGCGCTTCATCAGCTTCTTCCCACCCCTACAGCACACCTCCCCCTCTCCTACGATGGGTTGTGTCCCTTCAAACTAAGCCCAAACAAATCCTTCCTCTTTTACATTGCTTTTTATCAGGCATTCTGGTCTCCACGACTACAAAAGTCACCAATCCGTACATTTACATTTGCAGAAGTGTACAAATAATGATAACATTTGGAACCGAAGTCACTAATACATGCATTCGTACATTTGCAGAAATGTGCGAATAACAATAAGATTGGCAACACTCTTCAATCGCAAGTTCCGCAAACCCCATTTATTCTCAAAGAACCTTTATTTTCTGTTTGGTGAACACTCATCTCTATAGCGGTGTCTCCAAGTGAATGCTGGTTCATACTTTCATCTCTGTGGAAGAGTAAACAAAAATGAAAAATACGGCTGCATCCCAGCATGTCATTCTTTTCCATAATGCGCAACTCGCTTCTTAGCTGACATTAGATGATAGCTTTCAAATAGCTCTTCAACTTTTGTGCTAGTCACAAAATAATTGGAAGCAGACTTGAATATACTTTTAAGTTTAATCTGGGGATTAGTCAAGGTTCTCCAGAGAAATGGAACCATAAGGGTGTGTGTGTGTGTGCGTGTGCATGCGCGTGTGCATGTGCAGTGTGTGGCTGTTGTATGTGTGTGCATGTGCATTCACACGTGCATATGTATGTGTGTATGTATCATATGTGCATGTGTACATGCATGGTTACATGTGTGTATGCATGTGTATTCCCTTGTTATAAAGAAATAGTGCACGTGATTTCTTGGGTTGTCAAGAAGTCTCATGATCTGCAGGCTCCATCCTGATACCCAGAGCCGATGTGCACTGCCAGTCAGAGGACCCAGGAAGCTCACAGTTTCCATTCAGTCTGAAGACCGAAAGAGACCATTGTCCCAGCCCAATCAGTCAGTGGGTAGAAGGTTCCTCCTTTAGCCCACTTGTGCTTATCTTGGGCTGTTTGGGGGAGACCCGCCACACAGGGAGGACAATCAGACTTACCCAGCACTCTAAGCAAGACGTCAACCTCATTCAGCAACTCTGTCCCATTACATCACTTGTGGTATCCCATGATGCAGTCAACGCACAGGATTATCTATAATAACCTATTCTCCCCCCCCCCATCATAGACTGCTCAGCATTCCAGAACTGTGGCAAATCTCTCAGGGAGGGGAAGGTAACCTAGAAAGGGAAAGAGATTTGAGCTCTTGGTTTTTAAGGTTTTAGTCCGCCATTGCTTCATCTCATTGCTAGGGGCCCTGAGCGATGTCTGATAGGGCAAGATGGAGGGGGTGGGGGACTGCTCACCTCTCGACAGCAAGAACATAGAGAGCAAGGCATATTGGAAACAAATATGTCATCCCAAGGCCGGTCTCTGATGATCCAACTCCTCAAAGTAGCCCTTCCTCCTAAGTATATACTACTTCCCAGGTGTGCATTACGGTACAATACAATACTTACGACTCCAGCCAGGAAGCAAGCCACTGATGACGTCAGAGTCTTCATCAACCAAGCACTTCTCAAAGCTTCCATCAGCTAGGACCAGGCCAGTATTCAAGGGACACTTCCTTCAGTCTAACCTACCAATCAGCGATGACGACGACGACGATGATATAAGAAACTTCCCGATCTGTAACATTGGCTGAGTTCCATGAAAGAAATACTGTCATCGCTGCCTACTTCAAAGCTACCCGTGTGGGACCAGTGGATATAGAAGAGAAGGTGCCAATCAACCTGTTACCATCCTTGGAACACAAATGTATAGGACGGCAGCTGCAGTAAGATGGGTTTTGAGTTTGCATGACCATTGTTAAAATATGATTCATTCGATTGTGAAATTACATCATTTAATGTCCAATAATGATTATGTATAACAGGCTGCTTACAAAATTTCTTAAGAAAATGTAATATAATAGCCAGCTATGGAAATGCAGCTGGGAACTAGTTCCAGCCCACTTCAGTACGGCACTGAGTAGAGTTTCACCTGTCTCTGACTTCCTTTGTCTCACAGCTAGCCTGCATGTTGCTGACAAACTCATGACCAAACAGCCCATGGCAACAAAAGGTCTTATTATTCTGGTTTACAATGGTCCAGTTACAGTTTTCAGTCCACCTCAGCAGGAGAGTTCACACCCACCCACACCTCGGGGCCGAGGGAACTGACCACCTCCCTTCCACAGGAATTGCTGAGAGAGGGGCGAACCTCCCTTACTAGACGGCACGTCTGTCCAGGTATGTGAAAGAATGCCAAGCTCCTTAACAGCTGTCTGCCTCTCCTCCACCCCTCGGGAAAGGGCTTGTCTACCAAGTCTTCATGAATGTGTCATAGCTCGGCCCTTAGTTGTCAGGTTGACACCTGCATCTAACTAGCCGCACACACCCAGCTCCAATTTTGGCCCAAGTTTTCGCCCTTAACAAATCACCGTATTTACTTGCTTCAATCTGCAATAGCAGAGTATAAAATAATCCGTCTATGACATGGCCGACCACGGTGGATTTAGTGGACAGGGCGGCGGCGGCATGGGACAGCTACACACCACTGTCCCATCTGGATCACACTGCCACAAGATGACAGAAAACTCCAGCCCAGCCAGAACCAAGGTTTGAAACTACAAGATGATTAAAGCTCTAGACACGGCAAAGACTAAGGCCCTGGTGGCTCCGTCTGGTGATTTACCTTCTGTAGCCACTCTGCTTATAAATAGCGAGTTACTTAATGCTCGTCGTCATGATTTCAGTTGTAAATCACCAAATCCAAGGCTTCGTTAACGTCCATGTGAAACTGCACAGAGAAATTTTTAGCAGGCAATAATGCGGTCCCACGGTGGAACGCAGACGCCATGTCTGTACGTTTTCATATATATGTGTATACACACACACACATATATGAATGTTAGGTAGAGCAAGATGTTTTAATAACCTCAGAGGCCTACGTTCTCTCTTTTCAGTATGACTTAAGACAGCTGTTCCCAGTAATTTCTTCAACACGGTAGAAGGGGGCAGTCAGTTTGCTGGAATTATTTATTAATGAGTGGGTCAACAAAGGAGTTTGAAGAGCTGGGTAGTCTGTGGGTCGCACCTCCTTCCCTGGCCAGCATCCTTGGCCTTTTAGAAGGAGTGGTTGAGGGGTTCCAGAAACGGGGTGAGGTAGAGACTGTTAAAAGTCATACATGCGCTCTTGCAAATTTTTTCCTTTTTTAAAGACATTTGTTATTTGTAGACTAGGTAATTCACAAATGTCAGGGGCATTCAAAGGTGACATTAAAATCAAGGGGGCGGTTGGGCGAGTTTGTGACTGAAGAGAGCAAAAACCTCAGGTTTAATTTACAAGCAAATTAGAAAAATAAACAGCTTCAGCCCTGGTTACTGAAAATGACTCGAGTACATTAAACTAACTTCCTTGGGCATATGTCATGAATCTGATACCGGACAGAAAAAAAAATCAAGGTAGGACTGCAGGTCGCCAAAGGGACCGTGGGTCTTCCGGTGCCTACAAAGGGCAGCGACAGAACCTTTGGAGGTGTGTGGGGGGGGATCCTTCCCTCCAGATTTCCTTAATCACTTCCTGGTCCGTTCCAAACCCAGGAGACATCTGTCCCCCATACTAGTCTGGCGGGCCTTCCAAACCCCACCCCAGCCTGAGAGACAGATTACAAATAGGAACCCCAAATTTAAGGTGCAGCTCACCCTTTGACCACTAGAGGTCTCTTGGAAAGCAATGACCCGTGTAACCCGGTTTATCCTGCAAACCGTAGACTTGTTGCTACCCCCGCGAGCGCTCTGCGGGAGGCCGCCTTGTTAAGGTCCACACCCAGCCCGGGGCGCCCCAAGGCGCCAACCCCGGAGGGGGATGGGCCAGGCTGATCCTGGGGGGGGGTGTGGAAGCCGCGAATCAATCTGTACACTCTGAGGCTTAGCCCCTGGATTCCCACTTGTGAGTCAAGCCAGAAGGGCGAGGGTCCCCCACCTCGGATTCTCAGGTGGGCAGCGCGAAGCCCCCTCGGACTGCCACCGAGTCTCGGGCTGCGCAGGGACCCCACGTGCAGAGTCACCTAGCGCTCGGGCCCCAGTAGGCCGGGACCCAGGTCCTCGCTGGACCCCTTCGAAGCCCCCAGCCCAGTCCCTCCTGCTCCTCGGGTCGCCCAGGGGGTCCAAGCCTTGGAGGACGTCAGGGGGCCCGTTCGCCATCCCATGTGGGATTTTTCTAGAAAAGAAAAAAAAAAGTGGCATCTAGCTGAGAGGAAAGAAAGAAAGAAAGGGTGGGGGAAGGCCGGAGGGGGAGGCGGAAAGGAAACAGCCAGGTTGAATTTCCAGTTTTTATTTATTTATTTATTTATTTTTTTATCAAGCAATTCGCTCCCCAACGAAAGCGAGCTGCAGCGGCCGATTGGAGCCCCATGCGGTAGTGTAGCAATTAGCAGATAAAAATGCTGACTAACGTACTAAAACATGAAGTATTATTGTAGCCAAGGTCAAAAAAGCTTCGGTTGTCTTTTGCTATTTGGGGGAGGGGAGACCCCGAGGTTCACCAAGGGAAGCGCATTTTTCGAAACCCTTTCCTTCTTTCTTTAAACTGTACTTTATGATTTTTTTTTTATGTTATCGTGTTCCTTATAGCCCAAGCTGCCTAATTATGTTGTCTCTGTTTTTTTTTTTTTTTTTTTTCAGCTAACTCAATCCCCTCGGCCTTTTATGAAAGAATTAGGAGCTCTGGATAAGGTGCCTCCCCCGCATCCCTAAGGCCCAGAGAAATGACTTTTTTTTTAACCTTTAAATGTATTGGATAAGTTAAACAGAGTTGGATTTGGGGTCCAATGTGTGTGTGTGTGTGTGTGTGTGTGTGTGTGTGTGTGTGTGTGTAGGTAAATAGTAATATACACAGCCCTCTCTCTCATACACAGCCAGTTTCTAGCTACAAGGTTGTTGTTTTTTTTATAGATGAATAAAGCAGTTGCTTTCATGATTATAACTGTCTCGAATGGATCATCTTCTTACGACATCCAGTCTGCTTATGACTATTTGCTTCACATTAGCCCTGGGACCCTGCACGGCAGGAGTTTGCCCCCATTTCCCTGGTGTCCGCCTCTCAAGTCTTACATCTGCCCTGTGATTGATGGAGCCTAAATCCACGTTATTACTCTCTCACAAGCAGAAATCAAACAGGCTATTAACTACATTACTTCAAAGAACTGCTTCAATACAATCTCCTTATCTTAATTGAAACTTTCTTTGTATGAATGTTTGCTACACAGATAATTTACAGGTGTCTATCAAACATCACATTAGAGACGAGATAAAACAGAGGGATTTGGGGGCGGAAGGAGGGGCCTGGCTATTGTGATCTGTGATTTGAAAAGCTTTTCTGGGTATTGGCTAAAGGTTTGACTTATCAGACTCACTGTGTTCCTGGGAGTGGGGCTCATGGTGGTGTGGAAAGAGGAGAGAGATATTTTTTGAGGCTCATGCTTTAGATTTCACATTCAGATGATTGAAAAAAAAAGTAGATATTCAAAATGATTCAGAACCAGGTTTCAAAAACCTTAGCAGGGACCCTCTCAGGCCATGTACAGCCTAGTGCAGAGTTTTTACCTTAAAGACACAGACAAGACGGGTTTCTAATGAGGTGGAGATGTTACAGACACGTTAAAGACTTACAGCACCAAAGAGAGCAAACGCTGTTCAAATGCTGAGAAGCCCTGTGTATTTTTTAAGAGGTTTAATGCACAATCTAGAGTTGGCCTCGGGCACTCTATTCAGGTTGAAGCATAAATGCTGTTGCCCTGGTCAGACAGGAAGCTGACTCACCCTGGATCTCAAAGAAGATCTTGTCAAAATACTGCAACTGGAGTTTTTGAATATAGCATTTCTTGAACTGAATGTATGTATTTACCCTCCCAGGACAGAGGCTAACAAAAGCCTGAGGCACACCTCATGATTTCAAAAAAAAAAAAAAAAAAAAAATGCAAAATGCCCTTCAGTCAAGCCTATTCATATGTTAAAAATGAACAAAATAGGTTATTCTAATCAAATGTCTGCTGTGTGCATCATAAGTTAAAGAGAGAAGGAGAAAGGCCAGAGCTGTAATTTCCCTCCGTAACCCATGTTTATAAAATAGGAAGATCAGATGAAATTTCAAGGTAGATAATTAAAGAGTGTGGTCCAAGTCATAATTTGGCTAATGCAGAAGATGGGAGACTATAAATTGTTACATTGTCCTCCTCCATGGGGTAGGGTTGTGATATGACTTTAAATTATTAAAATAGTTCTTTTCCACAGCCTTCAGAATACAGGCTTTTTGGCATGGGCTTTTATTACTTATTGTAATTGGAGGATCTGCCATTTTCTTTCGTTTATCTCTGTGTGTATAGAAACGAGATAGATCTTGCCTTTTATTACTTCCCCATGTTCTGAATCAAAAATGTGGTTTAGATAATGTTAAGCGCCCTAATTCTTACTGCAGCGGACGCAGACGTTGAGAGAGAGAGAGAGAGAGAGAGAGAGAGAGAGAGAGGTATAAAAACCCACATAGAGGGTCTTTCCACCCCCCAGTGACCGAAATTCAAGGCATTTGTGTCCTGCCCCGTGTATTAACTTCAGCCATGTGAATATAATTCTCATTAAAGTAATCCTGTCTCAACTGGGTTTGTGAGTGGAGGTGAAACCTTTCGAAAGCGTTAAAAATAGCTTACTAGTAATTTCAACATCCTGTAATTTTTATCACAGATCAAGTTTCAACTGTCACACTATACAGATATTATTTCTCCCCCACCCCCCAATACCGTCCATGTTTACTTTTTTTTTTTTAGTCCGCCAGCCCCACTTTGGAAAGATTGGTGCCAATATCATAAAAATCGCGGGGGGGGGGGTTACTGGAGAGAGGGGGAGGAGAGCGGGAAGGGGTGGGGGAGAGAGTACACCATTTTACATCAACACTGCGAAGATGCAGCCCGGCTTGGCAGAGGACCGGCAGCTGGGTCGCAGCGAGCGGGGGCTGTGCAGTCAGTCTCTGCCGGTTCCTTGTTCTGTAGCTGTTAAGTTTCCCTGTGTTTGCATAATAGCCGTGCAAGCAATCCTCGGCGTCCTCCGGGGCTCTAGAACAATAAATATACACATTTAAAGCCTTTATTGTCTTACTGTTCATGCCCCCGGTTTCTCAACAGCTTCATTTCTGTTGGTATTTAACTAGTTTGTAAATGGATTTTTTTTTTCCAGTTTCAAACTATTATCGCGGAAGCTCCCCCTCCCTTTTTTTTTGGAGGGGGAGGGGTTGGGGGTGGGGTGGAAGTCGGTATATTATTCCTGAAGCGCTGGGTTATATAAACACATTATCATTTGAGAGAACCCTTGGCGTCTATCAGCATGGTAAACACGTACCAGTGTATATACTTCAAAATTAAAGAATGCACAGGCAGAAGCGAGAGCCCGAATTCATATTCCAGGCAGACTCGCGGCTCGCATTTATTGATTTATCATGCGTTTTTTTGTTCCTCTCCCTAAATGCAGTCTCGGTCCGTTCAATATTGTTTGCAAAACCCCCAAGACGTGTGCTCTGCTTCCTTGTCTTTCTCTTCTTCTTCTGTTTTTTTTTTTTTTGCTGAGTATTTTTTTTGCGAAGCGAACAAATGCATTAATATTTATATGTTTATATAATCGATAACCCACTTTTCCTTTCCCTGTAAATAGGCATCCGAAGATAATTTAACAGATTAGTTCTCGAAAACATGGCAGAGAGGAAGCGTAATTTAACTATCAAACAAATCTACATGTCTAATAACAGCAAATCTGCTAAGGAGCATTAGAAAGAGGAGCAGCGCCCGGGAATATCTGCAGGAAGCTTCTTTATATTAGACATATACAAGCAGGTCCTGTCAGATGCATCGCGGAGCTCGCCGGCCTTGGTCCCTTCCAAAAATCTCAGGAGACGACACCTTTAGGTAACAGCCGCTAGAAAAAGAAAGATATCTCCACTGCACCGTTTTAGCGTGGATTTGATTTTTTAAAAACCTTCCTTTCTGCTTTTTGCCTCCATCCATCCGCTTCCCGCCGAGATCGGAAGACGCCTTCCTCCCGATTTCGAATTTGATCAAGCTGTCTCCGGCAGAAAACACGCCTCATTTTGACGGGAGCTAAAAATCGAGTCGTCGTAGAAATATTAGGACATATTTTCAATCATTTTGGGGCAGAAAGGGAGGCGAGGGCTCGGTTTTATATTGAGACATCACGCTGGCTGGAGGCAGAGAATGCTTTTCCCTGCCAGGACCTGAGGCAATCCATTCAAGCCAACAAGTTTGGAGAGAGTGTTGAGTTCAATCAATTCAGAACGCCGAGATGGAGCTCAACTCACTCCAGGTATTTCGCTCTCCTCCACAGCTCGGCTCCCGGCGCCCCGGCACCCCCTGCCCCCACCTCACCCACACCCCTGTACCCCCCCACACTCCCCCAAAAAACTTTTCACCAAACTTTTACCCTCTGCATCCCTCCAATATCATTTTTATTGTTTCAAAAAAAAAAAAAAAAAACCCTGTACCGATCATACATACATAATGTAATTTTACCATTCGGGGTGGGGAGGTGGGGTGGGGTGGCGGGGGGGGGCTGGAGATTTTTTAAAATATTTTATTTTATTTATTTATTTATTTATTTATTTATTTATTTATTTATTTATTTATTAAGAAAGGCAGAAAAATTGTGGGCTTTCTGATTTTTATTTTTTCCTCGCCCAGTGTTCTATCTGTGGACTCGTCTGTACGGAGTGTGGATGACTGTGTGTGAATGTCTGAAAATAGATAGTTATGTTTGATGGCTACATTATTTATTTGGTGATTTTTTTCTCTCTCTCTCTCCCCCTCTCTCTCCTCCCTGCAGTGGGTCGGCTCACCGTGTGGCTTGCACGGACCTTATATTTTCTACAAAGCTTTTCAATTCCACCTGGAAGGCAAACCAAGAATCTTGTCCCTCGGCGACTTTTTCTTTGTAAGATGTACGCCAAAGGATCCGATTTGCATAGCGGAGCTCCAGCTGCTGTGGGAAGAAAGGACCAACCAGCAACTTTTATCCAGCTCGAAACTTTATTTCCTCCCCGAAGACACTCCCCAGGGCAGAAATAGCGACCATGGCGAGGTGGTAAACCTAGCTCTCCCTCTCTTGGTTCTTCGTTATTTTTCTCTCCACCCCCCCGCCTAGTAATGCGTATTACAGGGCAAGCTTGAAAATACTGTATTCATTTCTGCGGGCGAGCAGATGTACTCCTTTTTTAAAGGGGTAGCGCCACTAACTGGGGCTCCAGTATTTTGCTATTGTCAAGAGTTTGGCTGTCAGCTTTACAAAGAGGATCCAACTGCTGTTTAAGTCAAGATCAAATAACTTGTTCTAGAAGGGTTTTGTTCCAGGGTGTGTGTGTGTGTGTGTGTGTGTGTGTGTGTGTGTGTGTGTGTGTTCGCTACCGCCGTAGGTTTTAGCTTATGCTTTAAATATATATTATTATATATTAATATATATGAACGTTGCTTTTTTGAATTATCTTCATGTCTGCTTCGGAGGCTGGGTGGATTTCTTTCGGTGGGTTTCGATATTGTTCGCGTATTTTTTTTTTCTTTTAAGTAAGTATTTGATATGTTTAAGAGGGCGGAAATTACGAAATGCAGGCAGAATGGGATCAAAAGCGATTGAGTTGGCAAAGGCGTGTTGACTAAAGTGATAAATGGCAGGTACTGGAAGAATACATTCAAATCACTTGCACATCTGCCCGGGCGGATTTCAAAGCGGTCGTGTAACCGGCACAAACACGTTAAGCATTAACAACTATCTCTCGCCCACTCCCCCCACCCCCAAGAGCCATTTGATGTTCTAGGCTCAATTACTCTCCGCCGAGTGGACGTCTTCCAGAGATCTTTGGGGGTGTGGGCCGGGCCGGGGGGCGCAGGGGCGGGCGAAGGTGTGGGGGGGACGTTCTCACCCCCTGCCCCGCGGGGCCAATCTCTCCGGTGCGGAGCCGGGGCGGCGCTCGCTCGCGAGGGCGGGGAAGGCTGCGAGCCTCCGGCACGTTTCGGGGCGGCCGGGGGGCGCTCGCCGCGCTCCGGGGGGACGCGGAGGGGAGCCCGCGGCGCTGTCACCCCGCGGCCGCCTCTCCCGGGCTCTGCCACCCGGGTGTGGGCGCAGCCCCGCGGGGCTCCCCGGGGTCAGCTAGCTGGCCGGTCCCCCCGGAACTGTTTTGGGGAGCGTGCGCCCAGGGCGCGGCGGGGGAGGCTTTGTGTCGCCCGGGAGCCGGGCGTGGGAGGGGGGGTCAGAGACTTTTGAGGGGCAGCTAGCTGGGTGCCAGGCTTGCGAGCTTTCGAGGTAGGTCGAAGGATCTTTTTGTTGTTGTTGTGGTTAAATGAATGGTTCGGCGTTCAGCGCCTCTGGATCGGATGGACTTGATTACACTTCGGGCCTCGCCAGCTCACTCCCTCTCCCCGGGATCGAATTACCCATCAGTGGTCGGGGCCGGTTAATTACCGGAGTTCGTCAGAACCTTGGCCCTGGAATCTGCCTTTTCGGAACAGGCTCCGCCCCCCGCCCCCCCACCCCCCGCACACACCCCTCCCCCGCCCTCTTCGACAGCTTGGGGCTTTTTAAACGTTCGCGTTTCCCTCCTTCCGCCTGCGATTTTTACAAAGGTGTTTGGAAATAGATTGAAAACCCCGCTGCCCACCAACAGGTTGAGCTCCTGCCCCTCCCGAGGTCTCGCGCCGACCCCTCCCCCCGACCCAACTTTCCTGCGCAGCTGTCTCCCTCCCCCTCCCCCTTCCTGATTTCTTATTATTTGCTTTTCAAATTTATTACTTCAACATGGCCTGCGCTCTGGAAAAGGGAAGGATTAAATATCCAGAGAAGAGCTGGTGCCTGACAGACTTCTGGCCAAAGCCGGGAGGAAATTATTCAGTGTTTTATGGGATATTTTGTGGTCACTCTTCTTTTTTTTTCTTTTAATTGAAATTGGAATTTTTTTTTAAAGACCCCAAGTTGACCCCTACTTGGGTCCAGTTTAATTTCTGTTGGAGTAATTAAATGGCGGATTCTGTGCAAGAATAAAAACTCACGGAAGATTCCATCTTTGAGAGCTGTTGACAGAGATTGGATGTGATTTCAAACATACGGTTTCTCTTTAATTGTTCCTTGTGGGGAGTTGAATAAGAACCATCTTAATGAGCTGGGCATTTCGTCACTGCTAAATCAGTCCTACCTGAGAAAAATTAGTCTTGCCATTTGAAAGTCAACTCTAGGGGGGCTGTGGAGAGAGGATTGGCTGTATTTGTAATCCTCCGCGGCTTATACATCGTCTAATATCATGCACGATTTGTTTTTTAATGCTAACACGGCTGGTAATTAGCTGTGTGATTATACTTGTATATTTCACTAGGACTCTGGCTGATGTCATTGTGAATTATTCAGCCATATTAAAACAATTTTCAATTGAGATAACAACGACACGCCTCAAAATTATGCAAATGCAGACTGCATTGTGCGAAATAATTATGACAAATGGAAAGCAGGTAGAAAGTTTCCCAATGCAGGATCGGGTTCCACCCCTGTGATGTCATTTCCCCCCTGGCCTAAGTCATTGGTTAGCTGAAAATCAGCAGCTGGGAGAGTCTGCGAACTGGCATTTACCATAGGTGCCTGGAGGGGGCAACAGGGCCCCTCATTAAGAAATTTGCCCTGTTTTCTCTTACCCCATTAACTTGTTTATATATATTGAAATCATTTTTACCATTGATTTTAAAGAGTTTCGAATGGTGCCTGGCGGAGGGGGACCGTGGGGGGGGATGTGTGTTGCTTGTAGGAAACATTCAGCGCATTCAGTCAGCCGCTACAGTTTATTTTAAGTAACCAAATGGAGGTTAATAATTTCTTGGCTGAACGGACATCAGCATCCATCTCTAAAGAACAGGCAAGACTCGGTATGTTTTTTGGATTTGAAAGGAATCACGCTGCCTGTTTCTGATTTCTGAAAATGTAAAGACGTCAGTTCTAAAAGCAGGATGATGATCGCAGTGCAGTTTAGTAACCGGGTCTCTGTGAGCTTCACTGTGATGCGCAGAGCTTATTTAATTTTTTATTTCCTTATTGATTGTGAGGTCACCACGGGGGGGGGGGCGAGGGAAGGAGGACTTTCACAGATTTTATAGAAGGGGACACAGGTCTGGGGAGGTCATGGGTATTGTTCAGTCCTTCTTAAACTTTGAACTTAACCCCTACCCTGAAAATACCCTTGGGACCAAATGGATCCGCTGCTGTATTAGACTTTAGAAGAATGTGTGAATCTCCCTTGTTCCTTCCAAAACAGTCTAGTCAATCAGCTTTGTCAAAGGTCACCAGGTAGATAGGTAACAAACCACTCTTAATCTATGAAGTTCAGCTAATTCTAACCACACTGTATAATGTTATTTGCTATAATAATTATTAATGATCATGAACTGTGTATTAGTTTTAATGGTGATGATTTGGCTCTTTATTGCCAGCAGACATTTCTGGTGCTTGTGACGGGTATTGAGGCCCAATGGTCTTCAAAAAGGCTCATTTTTTGGTCCCACCAATTAGTGTTGGTTTGACCTTGAATAGTCAAAAGTACTGTGGGTCTCAGTTTCTTCATCCACAAAATGGGAAGAACAGTTAGGACAACCTAATACTGTGAGATTCGAGACATGTCTGGGTCAAAGTACTTTCTGTGTTGTGATGTTTACACGGAGAGGTGGGAGTGAGGGATAAAGCTGTCTTTGTTGTACCCCGCCTTACCTTCGCAAACGATAACAAAGCCTTAGGAAGGCTGGTCTGTGTGGTGATCCTTGGACCTCAGTAATCAGGGGCAGGAAAGTGAGTCGCAGCACCTGCGGCAGGAGTTAAGTGTCTTTCCTCGCTGCTCACAGTCGCCACATCTGGTCAGTAGCCCTTTGGCATGGGCGGTGGGAAACTGCTCCTCTTACTGGGTAACTTCTGATTGCATTCATTTCACACTGTCTAATCTGTTGGCAGCGCATTCCCTCCGCGTACATGCGTGTGCAAGTTTGCACTCCAGCCTGGGTGGCCAAGGCTTGGGTTTGTGCGAAGGTTTGTAGATGTCTTGGAATTGCCGATGAGCACGGCCAGGCTGATGTCAGAGAGTCAAGATCAAGCCTGCTTGGGTGTGCGGGATCAACCTTGTGCTCAAGGGCTGTAACAACCTTTAGTTGGCACGCCCGGGATAAACCACCAATACCTACCAGTTCGTGCGTGATCTCCAGAAATGCATGTTCTGGGTCCCCCTTGGAGCAAACTCAGAATCTCTAGAGTTGCATCCAGCTTTCAGAACGGATGTTGTAAGCAATCCTACTCTGTCTATAGGTTCTGGGGTGATGTCTGAAGCATCACGTGCCTCAACTTTCTCATCTGTAAAATGGGAATGTGATACTTAACTCCTAATGTTGCTTCAAGGATGATGAGCTGCTCTATGCTGAGCTACTGTATTCCAAGTGTAGACCGACATGAGATAGCTTCTTCAGTGGCGATTGTCCTCCATTCTTACCATTCGTATTCATATGTCGTTCTCATTGAAATATGAGGCTATTACTATAGGCCTTACAGAGGGAAACTTTTCTCTGGAGAAGGGTAGTCCCGAGGTCATTTTCTAGAACCTATGGCCAATCAGGTCTCCACAGCTCCGTCTAGGTATGTTGAGGTTAGCTCTATCCCCTAGATAAAAGGCTTAAGAATTTACATTTTGTTGCTAAAAAATGTCAACTAGACCAGCAGGATTTTTTTTTCAAAAGATCTTATCTAGCTTTGATCCTATCTGGGGTTAAATAGATACTTTCTGGAATCCAGAAGGTTCTAGTCTGGACTTGTTCTTTTCTCCTTTGGCCCTCAGTGTCTGTCTGTGTCGATAAACTGATTTTTCCTGAGACTTCTGAGAACTGTTAACTGACCCCCAATGTCCTTGGATGATACTTTGATTTTTCTGGGTCTTAGTTCCTTCATTTATGTAAGACTCGGTGATCTGTGCTTTGTCAAGGAAAGAGAGCTGGTCATGTAGGAGCCACATCCAACACAGGACCTAGGCAGGGTGTGAGGGCTGTAATTACCCAGACCACGGTTCATACTTAGTCATTGTTTAACCTGAGGGAAAAGACAGAACAAGGAAGAACTAGAGAATTATGAAGACTACTCATTGGACTGTGATAAGAGTAAGCCAACTAAACCTGACATTTTAAAAAGTATACATATATTCTTATTGGAACATAGCCAAACATTTGCTTAGACATCGTTTGAAACACTTAGGCCAGAACAGCAGATTCTGATAGTGATGATAACCCTATCACCAGCACAAAAGAAATATTTATTATCTGGCCTGATTCTGTACAGAAAAAGCTTGCTGACCTCTGACCTATGAGGCTGATCAGAAGGAAAGTGTGCAAAAGTGTACCTATTCTTTCAATTGGTACTGGTGACTGACCCCACAGCCTTACACATGCTCAGCACGCGCTCTATCACAAACTCTATCTTCAGACTCCACTTCTTGGGCTTACCTACCAGGTTCGGAATACGACGTACTCATGCAAGAAATAATGTAATGTTAAAATTAATGTCGTTAACAGTTACACGTATAAAACTTTTAAGATTGAGTCCCAGGGTGTTACATTTTGAGAATAAGTAAGATATATATTGAAATATATTTTGAGTGGCTGAGATCCAAACTTCAGGCAATATGGGGTATCTTGAGTTAATCAAAAACTGCTTGATGATGTTAACCATGGGTTCAGCACTTTGGAAGCTGAAGGGATGAATGCTAAGCAGTTGGCGCTTTGCCCCCCCCCCCTTTTTCAAGAAGTCAATCAATCTTAACAAAGAGATGAGATCAACACGTGTTTAAAGATGTAAAAACAATCAGAGATGCTATGTAACGTGTGAAGTATGTTCAAAGGAAGCCCACATGCTTTGGAAGGAAATATCCCTTTATCTTTGGATGTTGATTCAATGATTCAAGACCTACTATGCGCCGAGCACTTGGAAGGCAGAGGCAAAGAGAATGGCTGCTTTGGGGAACTGACAAAGTAACCCCCTCCTTAGAAAGACGCCATGGGACTTTCCAGCTGTATTCCTGACTGAAAGTTGAGCTCAACTTTGTGGTCTTCCATGACCCACGGGGAAAGTAGGGAGCACTGTCTTCATCTTTGGATCCCCCACCCTGAGCATCACACATCCCCTTAGTACCAGCTGTTCAGGAGGCTGCTACCATCCTAGCGCGTACCCATGATGAAGCCAGCCAGGCTTACTGCTCTCAGAAGCCCATGGTTGGATGGTACTTTAGTTATCCTTGAGTTCTTTCCCTTGGCACCCTGGCACAGTTACTAAGATCCCTTCCTTCCCCTCAGTGTTTGCTGAATTTGGCTTTGCTTTGTCTTGATTGGGTATCTGTGGGTCCCTCTATAGTGCCGTTTGCTCAGTGCCATTTAGCGCTGAGCAAAGTCATTCAAGTACATTTTGCCCCCACCTGCCTTCTTTGGACTTGGTCCAGCCAAGCTCTCTTTTCCTTCTGAAATCCATAGTCATTTCACACCTTAAGATGTGAACACAGGACTGGAGAGATGGCTCAGGGGTTCAGACCCTGTCTCACAAGCAGAAGATCCTGAGTTCGGATCCCAGGTCCTATGTAAAAACACCAGGCAGAAACAGCAGCAGCCAGCACTTCTGGCCCTGGTGGGCGGAGCGTAGGAAATCCCAGAGCAAGGAGGTAAAAACAACCAGGATGATTCCCGATGTCACCCTTGGTCCTCCACAGGGACGCACTGCCCTCTGATACACACACATACACACACATATACACACACACACATACATACATATACACACATCAAATAAAATATAAAAGAAGATGTGTAAAGGTGTTTTTAGTAGCACTTTAAAAGAAATGAGTCAAATATTTGGGCTAAGGAATCCAGTTAGAGTCACCTCCTCCCCAGTACATCTATCTCCTTGGGGCCTTTTCTAATCTTCCCCCTCAGCTATGACATTGAAGGCTTTGGGACAGAACCATGAAGTCAGACTTTGGACAGAGGAGTCGCGTCTCACCTGGACGCCCTCAGCCCCTCACAGCAGGGCGGCCCGCCTCATAGAATGATGCTTGGAATTAGATCACATGTTTCCTAGTGATTCCAAATGGTAAGCAATTAAAACCTCTCTTGACATTTAGATGCCAGGTCCCTACTAAGGAAATGTTATTTTATGAAGTACAAGAGTCCACACATGTAAATACTTCGTTATTAATTATTAATAAAGCACGCCATTGCTCACTGTGGCATCTGATGATATACAGCCCAAGCTCATTTATCAAACTCTTGTTTGAACCGATACCTAGGATATAATTGCCCGAATCCAATGCAGTCACATGTCATTTTTTATAGCGGGGACGGTTGGATATCTGCCATGGTCTACTCAGAATAACATTGTAGCTTAATGATGACTCCCTAGCTTGGCTTTTAAGAAAATTTAAAATGAATGTATCGATTGTTGGCTTGAGGATTCATGGCCTCTCAGAGATGTGGTTGTGGATCCTTTGTTTCTGGAAGATTCTATTCCAGCGTCCTTGCACAAGGGTGGGGATCTTTCAGGCCATGATGTGACCTCATTGCCTTCACGTAGCTTTGTATCCAGGTCTCGTCCGGGACCGTTCAAGTCCTGGACCATGAGCATTTGTCAATACTGGTAGCAACTCTCACAAGGCACCACGCTGGAAAAATGGTGGCTCCGCCTGTGTGGTGCTTGCACTTAAGCATGAGGACCCAAGTTCGGATCCCAGCACTCACAAAAGCTGGCTGGCTGCAATCCCAGAGCTGGGTGATGGGTGTCCAGACAGGTGGATCCCTGGGGCTCCTTGGCCAGGCAGCCTAGCCAAATCGATGGGCTTCAGGTTCAGTAAGAGACTCTGTCCTCCAAAATAAAGTGGAGAGGGATTAAGGAAGACACCCACCATCTACCCCTGGCCCCCATGTGCATGTGCACACACACATGCCCTCATGCATCTCTGTGTAAACACCCGCATGAACATGTACACACACACACGCATGCATGCATGCACACGTGCACACACACGCACACACGCACGCACATACGCATGCGTGCACACAAAAGCAGATGATTAATGAGAGGGTTCTGAAGTCATGATAATAGTATTTGTCACCCATGCATGTTTAGGTAAATTAATTCTGTCTTTAAAATCAGATGTTTGTCGACAGACTAGGATGGGGCATCACGAGTGGAACTTTTAGAGGGTCCTTGTGGCCCTGTGCAGGTGCAGTGACCCCTTGACCTTGTGACCTGACCTTGTGCACCTGACCATCAAGTTCACAGTCCTGCCCCCGACTCTCGAACCTTCTTGAATAAAACAAGCAGGAGAGACCACATGTGGCTAGACAATCTGGTGACCCCGCCCATGTCTCTCCTTCTTCCTTTCTCATGACTCCCCAAACCTCCTCTGCCACACCCAGACTGAACTAACCCCCCTCCTCACAACTCAGTTCCGACCTATTGGGGTGTCAGCATTAAGCTCTTGTCTTTGAGAATAATAGACTTTGCTTTCTACACCCTGAAGCATGTTAAGCTACTGTGCCGGCTGGAAAATAAAAAATGTTCTAATTGTGTCTTTTAAATAAGCATAGAGTGAATTAATTAGACCATATTTTGTCTTTAGTTGCCTAGTTACACAATAGTATTCCTGAGCTCAACGAAGACAAATTGGCTCTTTTGGTGCTGTTTGTCCTTTAACCACAATTACTGTATTGCTTAGGAGAGGAGAGCCGACATAGATTTCTGAATTTTTTATTAATAGTCAAAAATATGCATGTGATATATAAAGTATAGGCCGTGCAACCTGTTTTATATTGCTTTTATGTGGGAAGAAGTTTTATTGTGGTGGTAACGTTTGCATTCGTTGCTCAAAGATGTAGTTCTGGGAAATACATAATTGAAATGTTTTTGAATGGTTTTTCTGGCCTTTTCAATCTTATTCAAAATAATAACTCCTCCACTTCTGCCGTCGGCATCTCATTTGATTTAGCAGCTCTCTGGGTGCCGTGTGCACCGGAGCCCCATTTTAACCCTGCAGAGCCAGAACGAGGTTCTGTGATTACATGGGTCTCATACTATTGGGGGCTCATACCGTAAGGTGGGCGAGGAGGACGGTGGGGTGGGGGTTTGCTAAGAGTCTCATCCTTCAGCCATTGCTCCAAGGTCGGTCATCCTGGGCATATGTCTTATTCTTTGAGGAAGGTGCCTGGGCCAGAACCAGCCTGGACCCGGCTACCCCTCCTTTTGGGGTGTCGTAACTGGAACTTGGGTTCCCAGCCCCCTCCACCCTAACACTGCCTTACCTGGGAAAACATGGAGAACCAAGGTAGCTTAACCTGGTTATTGAACAATTGGAGAGTCTGGCCTTAAGAGCCAGGATGCTTGGGAAACGGATGTGCAAACTGACTTCATTGTTCTGTTGCGTTTGAAAAGCAAGTAAATTATTTACAGATATTTGCTAATTAAAGCACACGTTGTTTCACCAGCACAAAAGAACACAGTCTGACTGGAGACAAAGACCCATGGGCAAAGACTTTGGACTCACTAATTTTGTGTGTTCTTTCTAAGGGGGAAGGGTATCTTAAAGCGGTGTTGTGGGGGGCAGAGGAAGTGGAGAGAATCAGCCTAGAACATTACAGTTAGAAGATGGGTAAGGTCTGAGGACTTCCCAGATAACCCATATAGCTAAGAACATTTTCTTGTGTATCTGGTTTGTTAAGAAATTTGTGGCTCCTAAGCGTGGTCACTGCTCCAAATGGTAACTATTAATATTTTATTATATATATAATATTAGTATTTCACAATGTATACATGAACCAAATCATTATACTGTGCAGCTTAAATAAGTGTTAGTGTTATTTGTCAAATGTAACTCAATGAATCTGGAGAAACTACAGTTAAAAGGTAATGCATGTATACATACGTACACACATGAGTACTGTATATATACATATACATATACATATACATATATATGCGTGTGTGGGTGTGAACATTTGTGTGTTTCCTACAAGGGAAGGCTGTGCTATGGAGAAAATCACCTGTTGCCCTCTTGTCTGACAGCTGGGCTTGACCTGAGGAACCTCAGGTTTGGGAAGAGGTTTGATACAATTCTCCATGTTCCCTACGGTTCAATCTTTGTCTGACTGAGGGCCAGTGGAATCTTAGCAAATTAGCCAATATCGGAGCAGAGGAGAGTGAATCCTCACACTGACCCAAATGGTTGGCCCAGGTCTGGGTCTTTTGCTTGCTCGTTCCGTTTTCTAATTTGGTTGACGACCTACCTACCTTTGCAAGTCAGAAATATATGTTGTGTCCAAAAAGCTGGTGGTTCAAAGGCCGGCCCCTTTGAAGTCCGTGCAGGTTGCCATGTGTGGACACGTCTGGATTTCAGCTTGAGTAATGTGAAGCCCCTCGGCATTGTTGATAAGTGGTTATATCTTAATGATTATTATATATAATATATAAGTATATAATATATATCATATATAATTATTTAAAATATAAATGGTTATATCTTAATGGTTATTATATATAATATATAAGGTATGTAATATATACCTTATATATAATTATATAAAATATAAATGGTTATATCTTAATGATTACTATATATATAAATTGGCTATATCTTAATGGTTATTATATATAATATATAAGATATATAACATATATTATATATAATTATATAAAATATAAATGGCTATATCTTAATGGTTATTATATATAATATATAAGATATATAACATATATCTTATATATAATTATATAAAACATAAATGTTATATCTTAATGGTTATTATATATATAAATGGTTATATCTTAATGGCTATTATATATAATATATAAGATATATAATATATATCTTATATATAATTATATAAAATATAAATGGTTATATCTTAATGGCTATTATATATAATATATAAGATATATTTATATATCTTATATATAATTATATAAAACATAAATGTTATATCTTAATGGTTATTATATATAAGTGGTTATATCTTAATGATTATTATATATAAGATATATAATATATATCTTATAATTATATAAAATATAAATGGTTATATCTTAATGGTTATTAAGAAGAATTGTCAGGTTCTTTGAGAAAAAGGCTCATGTCTCATTTCCCATGGACATTTGACTAGACCCCGCAGGATATAAGAATGCTATGACAGTTCATGAAAATCCAGAGTTGGTGAGTGATGGTTAGATGAGGACCCCAGCCCCCCTCGGGCATGGGGGCCTGGTCTCTGCTCAGGGCAGGCCGTGTGCTCCTGAAGCGGGGCTCTGAGAAAGGTCGCCAAGTGTCCCGCAAGGTGGATGCTCGAGAGAGGCGATGCAGAAAAGTGCTCTCGTAGGTCCGCTATTGGAGAAGACAGACTTGTGGGGCCAGGAGCCCCTGATTTGAGGGCAGATGGTTACACTGAACCCAAACCGGAAATTCAGGATACCTAGCTAGACCTCACCTTCATTTCTAGAACCTTCCCTGAGGCCCAGAATGTCGGCTGACAGGCCTAGCCAAAGTTTGTACAAAGGCGGTAAATTGGCTGATATTTCTGCTGGCGGCCGACACTGGTGTGTGGCGTCATTCATTCAGAAGTGTGGCCGTGAGTCTGCCACACATACCTCCCTATGCTAAAGACATGACCCCAGGAACATGACATAGCACGGGCGTGAGGTGTATTGCCACAGGAGAGAAGCGGCTTGCTAGTTTATCCCAAAAGTGGGCAGCCACCTCCATACATCTTAATCTGAAGTCACATATGCTTCCTCCTAGAAAACTGTCTGTCTTCATGTCTGTGTAGTCACAGGCCAGAGAAAGTGCCCCCCCACCTTCTCTTTTCCAGAGCCCTGCCAGGTTTTGCCCAGCGTGGCTTCCGTGAAATCGTGAAATCCAAGTTACGACGCGTTCCATTATACAGCAGTCACGTGCCAGCCATTGCTGGCTCTTGGTGCACATATCAGTGTAAACACGCTTGTTTCATTATGACAGATGTTCTTTACGGGTGTAGTATTTTGGCGCTTTCACACTTCTAAAGATGGCACAATTGAGCTCAAGAGAGGTTAAGTAAGTGGCCCAAGTTCATATAAAGATGAGACCCAGACCCGGACTAACTCTCAGGGTCCCCCAAGTTTTCCAGAACCAGTGTGTGGAGGATGATCCGTGTCTTGAAAACAGAATGCCTGAGAATTGTGAACATTGGGGCCTTCACCACATTGATGTTCTTTCTTTGAACCTCTAGGAATTTGCAGTTAAAGTAGAGGTTGCCTGATGCACAGTTCAACCGGGGGAATATTATGCACTGTGCTAAGCAGTTCAATGCAAGGCTGAGCCCCGGGCACGTCTGTGAAGAATTGGTAGGTTAGGCAGGCCCTGAGCAAGCCTGCAGATGAGCCAACGAGGCCCATAGTGGGCAGGACCACACGCTGGGAAGGTGGAAAGCTGGTGGGAGCTGCTAACCACTCTGGCAGACCCACGGCCTGTGAGGAGGAAGTGTCTCAGCAATCCCCGTGGATGGTGTGACCAGTTCCCTTGGCTCCGGGCGTTGCTGTGAGCTCTCCTGCCAAGCTGGACTATGAAATGTAACCAGACCGGTGAGCAAGAATAGATGGCCCCCTTTTGCTCCCCCCAGTTGTTTGCTGATGCAGAGCAGATACAGCATGCATTGTAGTAAGATTCACGCACTCCTTAAACCCCTCCTGGTGTCTTTGTCACATGCTGCAGCCTAAGGACTTAGTTTCAGTACCTCCCAGGCCACAGCCTAAGGACTCAGTCTCAGTACCTCCTAGGCCACAGTCTAAGGACTCTGTCTCAGTACCTCCCAGGCCACAGTATAAGGACTCAGTCTCAGTACCTCCCAGGCCACAGTATAAGGACTCAGTCTCAGCACCTCCCCAGCGTCTTCAGCGTACAGTCTAGTGTCTGGTCTTGAAAAGTCTGGGGCGGGAATCCAGGCAGAGGCTCTCCTCGGGGAGGCATCTGGGCGCCTCACATCAAAGGCTCCTACATAAAGACAGTTTTGAGGCAGGATCAGAGCGACCCAGGTGTCCTCTCATCTTGGGAATCGGCCTGGGAGAAATCACACTGGGAAGAGATTTCTGCACAAGGAGAGGTGGAGGCAGTCTCCCCATAAGATGCCCGAGTTGGGCCTGGCATTCTGAACCCAGGCTCGCTTAGCCCACCCACGCCTTCTGCAGACTCTGGTGGCTGCAGATATTATCTAGACCTCTGAGCTAGCTCTTCAGAGCTGACTTGCGCTGTCTGGCAAGATGACAGGGAAAACCAAGCCCACCCACCAAATCTGGCCCGCTGCCTGCTGTTGTCAATAAAGTTTTATTAGCACACCCCATGTCCAGTAGTTCAGCGTGGTCTCCTCAGCTTTCCCGGTCATTGCTACAGAGAGACTGGCGTGCAGGGCCCAACGTGTTTGCCAGATGCTGGTCTAAAATAAGGTTATCAAAGTGAATCATCAAACTCATGCTGACAGGTTTATATGTGACTTTTTATTTACTCGTTATGATAATAACAATCCAGGGAGGAAGGTGTACATGTCTTTGCCACCTTGCAGGCAATCCGAGCACTCAGGCGTGGGCCAGGTTTCTGGACTCGTCCATCAGCTCGGGCCCGTGGCTGATTGGGACCTAGTCTCCATTCCGAGTCTGCTCATGCAGATGACGGGGGCCAAAGTGGCCGAGGCGTCCGTCTGCCTCTGTGGGGACACACATTGTCCATCTTCTGGGTCCTGAAGTTCCTTCCCCCGTAAGTCTCCTCTTTCTTTGCAATTCAGTGTTTGCTTTCATGGTCAAAGTATCAAGCTGACTGATTTGGATACTAGTTACTTTTTTTGATATCAAGAGTATTTAACTTTGTTGAATGGAAATAACTGTAAAATGATAATTAAAAGCACAAAACAATTTAAAATGCATAGAGGTGAGTCATGGTTGTTAGATAAACTATCAGTCTAACTGATTTGGATACTAACTACCTTTTTATAGCAAAGGTATTTAACTTGATGGAATGGCAATAAATGTAAACTGATAATTATAAATTTAAAACAACTTAAATTATATAGAGAGGTGATACATGATTATCAGATGGAGTATCAATCTGACTGATTTGGATACTAACTGTTATTTTGACTCAAAGGTAGATCAAGTGTCAATGTAAATGATCTTGATACTAACTACCTTTTTGTATCAAAGGTATCTAACTTTATTGATGGAAATGGGTTTAAAATGATAATTAGAATTTAAAACAATTTGAAATGTATAGAGAGGTGATACATGGTTGTTAGATAAAGTATCAGTCTGATTAGGATACTATTACTTAGTGTCAAAGATATTTAATTTGATTGAATGAAAAAACATAAAATGATAATTAAAAATTTAAAGTAATTTAAAATGTATAAAGAGGAGATGTGTCCTCTGTGCTATAGTTGCTGAAAATTAACCAAGAAAGAAAGTGAGAGAGGAAGAGAGAAAAAAAGAGAAAGGAAGGAAGGAAGGAAGGAAGGAAGGAAGGAAGGAAGGAAGGAAGGAAGGAAGGAAGGAAGGAAGGAAGGAAGGAAGAAGGAAGGAAGGAAGGAAGGAACGAACCAATGAACGAATGAACAAACGAACGAACGAACGAACGAAATCATTATGGAGGCTGGATTTGGATACCTGTTGTGTACTTTTTAAAAATTCTTTCAGAGCTTCATGCATGAATACAGTGATATTTTCACACATGAATCCCCAATCCCATCCCCTCCTGTTCCCATTGCAACCCCTCTTCTTCCCTCCCAGTCTCCCTCTTACTTTCTTGTCTTGCACGTGTGGCCTCTGGCTTGCCCTTGATGGCCTGTGCCCGAGACTTGCTGGGTCAGCAGTATCAGGAGCACCCCAAGGGAAAGCATCTTCCCTTCCACCCAGGGAAGGCATGGGCGCCTCTTGAGATCATCCCCTTCCATGCTGAGCCGTTAAGTAGGACAATCCTCCAGAAAACCCTCTGTGGCCGCCTGGAGAAGGAGCTAGAACAGAACCACAGGGGCCCACCAGGCCACAGGTGGGATCAGTGGATGGAGCAGTCAGGTGCAGCAAGTCTACAGTACTGGGGGCCCCGTGGAAGCCTGGCTCTACCTCGCTGCTCTCCCCGCCTTGCCTGCGTTAGCCAGGCAGGACTGTCCTCTAGTTTTGCCAAAGCTTTCATGAGAAGCCAGAACCCTAGATTTCTGTTGGTCATTTAATCCAATTTTTAAAATACTCAGTACATCAAACAAAACACATCTTCAGCCCAGGCGGGGCTCGCTGGCTGCGACCTTGCAGTTTCTCCAGCAAAGCTTTGGGCCATTACCATGTGTTAAATGTTCTGCTATCTGGTCCACTTTCCAGAATGCAATCAGAAGAAAACTGTGAGTAACAGGGCGGCAGACTAAGGAGAGAGGTGGCCAGGCAGCTCACAGGCCCTCATCATTTTGCACAGCCAACTTCTTGAACCTGGGATGGCAGTAGAAACAGATGCGTGGGAGAAGTGGGACTTTGCCTTCAGGCCCATACTGATGTCGCAGGAAGGAGTGAGGGGCTGAGGCTTAGAGGGAAGCATGGTGAGCAGGCACGTGACATGTGGCTGTCCTGAGCATGCCCCAGACATGGAGAGCTTGTGGTACAAGGGCCCCTGGAAGTACTAGAGCTTAGTGGATAGAGTCGTGGTGGGCACTAGAGAGAGGGGAGGAGCTTGTCACAGAAGGGCCCCTAGAAGTACTAGAGCTTCCAAATGATGCTCCTTTGTTTTTCTTCTCTTTCTCCACTCCAGTGCTGGGATTGAAAACCTATCCCACCACATCTGGCTTTTTTGTGAGTTCGGGGATCTAACTCACTCCATCCGGCTGGTAGAGAAAGTGCTTGTATCTGCTCGGCCATCTCGCTGCCCATCCCTCATCTAACCCTTCTAAAGAAGGAAAAAGAAGGCTGCAGAGACTAATTAGCAGCTAAAGAACTTTCTAGATAAGGAGACTGGAACTCCCTTCCTCCCCAATATGCATCTCCTGTGGACGGTCGTCCCTGTCTGTAATTCCAGTCTCAGAAGTCAGAGACTGGAAATGTCCACAGCAAACTGGCCAGACAAGCTCTGTCAGCAAGAGCTGGGTTTGACTAGAGACCCAGCCTCAAAGAATAAGGCAGAAGAGTGATGGAGGGTGATTCTTAATTTCAACCTTGGGCCATCCAGGCCTTCCACTTTGTGTTGCTCCCCCAGCACAATCAGATCTTTAGAAGTCAGATACCAAGGCTGCTCTAGTACAATGTCTTCACCAGGTGATTTCAAAATATATGGGTTAGAAACCCACCCAGAAGTAATAGAATTTGCTGTGTCTGAAGTGGTCTATTACACTCTCCTTTCCTGTGAATATTCTCCACAGTAGTGGAATTGTATTTTACACTCTGAAGACATGAATCTGTGTCCAGCAACAATACATTGGCTTGTAAAGTAGGCACCACCCAGCTCTCTGGGCAGGCAAAGAGAAGGTTCTAGACAGCTGAAGTGTTCTTCTAATGCAAATTCTAGAGTCCTAGGAATGATAATGTCTTTTAAAGTCACTGGCTTTCTTTGTTTTGTTACTTGTTTCCTTCCTATAGATTCTGTTTCTCATGACTCTTTTGTCCATCGGTCATTAAACAGGAAGGCCCAACAGGTCAACTCACTCCTGGCCCAAGAATTCCTTACATGACCTGTCCAAGCAGTAGACACAAAATACTCTTGACAGAGACATCTCAGTTGCTTTATTTACTTATTTATTTTTACATTAGGCCTTAGTTTTAAAAGTCTTTTGTGCCTGCTTCCTTCTCTTTTTGCAAAAGACAAACCTTACCTGTTTTGGGTGGAGAGGGTCATGTATATGCAGGATGTATAGATCTGGTGTGCAGCAGGGAAGAGCTGGAAGTGCAGTGGGAGAGAAATGGGGGGTCCTTAAAAGATGAGTCTGGACTGAGTGGAAAAATGAAAAAACAGAAAAGAAAAAACGGTTCTAGAATCCTTCTGTGATAGCTAAGGACATAAACTAACATTGGTGCTGAAAAAAACATAATGATGTAAGACCTTTGATGGCAAGTTTTCATTCTATTAAATCCAACCAATATTTATGAGTATCTATAGAGGTATGATGGGGGGGCCAAAGAGAATAAGATTCTCCCCCTTTCTCTGGTTGTTTCCTTACTTGACAAGATTACATTTTCTTTGCTCCGCTCATCTTGAAATGTATCCTGACATTGTTGAGTTGTTCCTGGACACGTCTAGAGGTTTCTCCCAATATGAGGTCTGTTGTAGAGATAATTGATTTAGAATTTAGACAGACACCTGGAAGATTCCCATAGTCAAAAGCAGCCTACTTTCCAGGCATAGTTGAAACGGGGGGGGGGGGGTAGCACCCCGTTTCACATTGCGCCCCATGCTGCATACGGATGCATTAATTATCTACTGTTGCATACTGAACTACTCATTTTGTGTCTTAGACAACCCTTGTTCTTCTCAGACTCCGTGGATCGGGGTCTGAGGGTGACTTACCTGCGTGTCTCTTGAGGTCTCTCAAAGCTACAATCACCGTGTCCGTGGAGGCTTTTGCCACGGGAAAACTCCACTGAGAGAGAATCTACTTTGAAGTTATTTTTTGGGGGGTTGGCAAAGTTCAGCTCGAGGGTTCTCTTAGCCTGAGGCCTCTCCTTGGTTCCTTGCTGGGAAAATCAGGTGCCTCCGTGTATTAGATCACAGGTGGTACGAACTTCCTTCAGAAGGCGGGAACGCGTCCTTCCATAATCTAATCTCAGAAGCGACGTCCCATCCCCTTTTGGTCTGCCTAAAGCTTTGGTGATGACATGCAGAAGGTGGGATTCTTTGGAGACCTCCTAGAGATCGCAGTGACAATCAGGAGTAGAGAGGAATCCTTCCTCCATCTCCACCCTTTCTTCCCTCTTGCTCTTCTTAGCCAATCCTTGGGCAGATCCTCGCAAACACGTCCTGCCTCGTTTGGCATGCAATTACAGATGACTTACACACTAGACAGCAGATTGCTTTAATCTTTTAAGGATTTGTCAGTCTTACGGCATGTCAACAAGCCATATTGAGCCTCTTTTTAAAATCTAATGTCTTGATCAATGCATTTGGAGAGTTTCGCTGGCAAGCTAAATCTACCAATAGGAGGGGAAGGTGCCGTGCCCCGGTGTACACAGGCTTCTTAGTGCATGAGAAAGAGACTGTTTCCCAGCATCCTCACAGCAATGGGAGAGCAAATCAAATTTAGGAAAGCCTATAACTCTGGAGAAAGAGGAATGTTGCTTTAATTGTATGTATCTAATGAGTGCAGCTATTAAGGATGGGAGGGGATAAACACTACATCTCTTCCTTCCGTCTTGTGGTCTTGTGCAACGTGGTCAGGCTGCCATCTTTTAAATTCTGTGGAAATTAGCCATTCTGGGGTAGTGGTGTAGAAAATGGATTTGTTTTGTCTTTTAGAAGTGTGTAACAGTAGCAAAGCACTCCAAACAAACACAGGCGGATGTTAGATGCCCGAAGGGAAGGTGGCGGTCAGTAGATTTCAATCAGTTTCTGAGCAGGGGAGATGGACTCGTGGGCAGTGCCCGTGCAAGGCCAAGGGAAGCAAGCTCAGAACGAGGCCCTGTGCTTCCCCCCCGGGGGTCTGTCTGGACTGCGAGGCACAGAAGCTCGTGGCACGATGCGTGGCCCCTTGGGGTGGTTTTGTTCTTGAATTTGACCGCGCACTACACGCCTGCCCGTGTGTGCTCTCTCTACCGAGTGGTCCTAGATCACTCCACTCGTCACCCCCAGTTTTGCCCCCTGCCATGTCGTCACCCCTTCCAGTTTTTCTTTTGCTTATTTTTTTATTTTTTGCGTGTGTGTGTGCGCGCGCGTGCGTGTGAGTGGGCGTGCATGTACTACTGTAAGCAGGCACATCTCTAGCCAACACTGGAGAAAGTCCAGCTTGTAAACATTTCCATACAGATGACATTGTGCTCTCTGAGTCCGCTTTTGTTGGAATGCGGCATTGATGATTGATTGATTGATTGATTGATTGATTGATTCATTCATTCATTCATTCATTCATTCTCATGGTCCACCAGGTATCCACAGAGTACGGGAAGGACACCCTTGTTTTCACCCCCCTCCCCTTTTGGGAAAGTGGACTTTTTTCCTCTGGTTTATGATCCCTCTGAGGTGGCAACTGTTGAAACTGGAAGGTTAGAGTTACCTAAGTTTGTCCTCTGCGAGGGACCCCACACCACAGTCTTTACACAGTAATAGAAAGATCACACACTGCGGTTGCAAATTGGCTCTTGCATTAATCCTGGCTTATTCAAAAATGCTCAATATTTTTCCAAACTGAGTTTAGTGCTTTTGATTGAAGCCTGGATCATTTACCGTGGCAGAACATATCACCAGAATAGGAAAAACTAGAACTTAAGAATACAAAGCCCCTTTAAGTAATCCAATATCGGGTAATTACATTATTAAATAAAGCCATGGGTCTCAAATTATTCCACCACCATCGTACATGTGAGGGGAATGATGCAAAGTATGCTAAGTAAGCGGAGTGAAAAAACATTAGCCAGAGGGCGCGTGCCTATGTCATATGTTCATGTTTAAACGGGTGGAGCAAAGGAGGAAGGCTCGCCTGGTTTCTCCATGGGAGTCCCTACGTGGCAAATCTCTATGAAGACTTCCGTTTTTATTAATAGTGATAGCATAGCAAGGGTCTATGTAAGATGACAGAAATGCTTTCATAATTCAGGCGAATCCAGTGTGGATTTCACGTAGATTTGAGGTGGCATCTCAGGTAGTCAAGAATGGCATCAGGTTCCCTATGTAGCCAACAACACACGTGGCATGTCTTTTTCGTGTATGTGCATATGAAACAAGTGCATATGTGTGGGGTGGGCGTGCATGTGTCTTCAGGCATGTGTAGAAGAGGGCGTTTGAATGTATGCGCCTGTGCAGGGAGGCCTAGGGTGACACTGGGAATCACCCTGGATTGCTCCACCTCCTTATCGCTCTGCCCTGGGCATTCCCAGGCTCTGCCTTCCGGGGCTGGTATTACAACCCGCAGTCATTTCCACTTGGCTTTTTTCTTTCTTTCTTTCTTTTAATGTGGGGTCTGGGGATCTGAACTCTAGTTCTTTTGCTTGCAAGACAAAGCCTTTAACCACTATCTCCTAGCCCTGACCTTGCATTTCTGACCCTCCTGCCTCCACTCTCTGAGTGCCGGGCTTCTAGGTGTGTGCACCCCCGGTCCTGCTTTATGCAGCGTGGGGATTTAGAACCCAGGGCATGACAAGAGCTCTGTCAACCGAGCCCTTTCCCATGCCCATTCCATCACATCTCTGCAGTGTTTGCGTCCCGGAACTGTCCCTGCTCACAAGACAAAGATGAGTTGAAAAGAAATCAAGAGCCGTCAAAGTCCTGGATTGGCGTCGACCAGCATAACAGAGGCACCAGCTGGGTGGTGCTTGAGTTTGGGTGTTGTTCCTGCTTTCATAGAATGTTCTTGCTGCAGAGGTGAGGGATGACCCGGCTGGTAAAGCGCTTGCTACCTACGCAGGAGAACTTGTGTTCGATCCTTAGCGCTCGTGCGAACCCTGGGCCTGTGGTCTCAGCCCTGGGGAGTAAACACACGGGGTCCCTGGGGATCACGAGCACCCATCCGGTCTACCTGAGCTAAAGCTCAGTGACAGATCTTGTCTTTAAAAAGAAAAAAGGGGCTGAAAGGTGGTTCAGAGGTTAAAGCACTCGGCACATAAGCAAGACCACAGTTCAGATCCTGGTGTTGTATGTGTGGTCGCCTGCCTGGAGTTTGAGCCTCAGAAGGTGGAGACGGGATCCCCAAGCTAGCTGGCTTGAGAGATGAGACAGATTGGTGACCTCTGGGTTTGACTGAGAGGCTTTAAGAATTGGGTACGAGAGTGATTGAGGCTGATTCCCAACATCGACCCCAGGTCTTTGCATGTGCTATACTCATGAACCCACGCATGTGCAAATATACATATGCAATTGCATGTGCTCCACACGTTCACACAGACACATAGACACACACAGACACACACATACGTACATATGCACACTCTCTCACACATACATACACACATGGATGCAAACACATACATACACACACATCCTCACCTACACACATATGGATGCAAACACACATGCATACACGTGTGAGCACACATGCATACACCTTCACATACACACACATATGTATGCAAACACATGCACACACGTGCACGCGCACACTCTCATATACATATATGTATGCAAACACACATATACATATATGTACACACACGCACACACAATGTTCATACGGAGCGCTCCCTTGAAATTTCTCACTGGCACTGGGCTGTCTATCATCCTCAGTTAAAAGTTCTGATGTCCAGAGCTAAGTGTTTGGGTGCCAGTCTAGAACTTTTTTTTTTTTTAAAAAAAAACACCCCAACAGACGTGGGGTTTTATTCTCATCACGTTGGGGAGGTCTTCGCAGGGGTTCTGACAGTGGGAGGAGGCTCCTACTTGCCAGCGATGAGTGGGTTCCGCAGGACCACAATGACTGAGTCCCCACGAAGGAACAGCTTGGAGATGTAGCGGTCCTTGTTGACTGGCTTGGACTTCTTCTTCCCCTTGCCACTCTTGGGGACCTCAGTCCACATCTCCTTCACATTCTCCAGGACCATGTTGCAGTGCCTGTCAAAGGCCTTCACTCGGCCCAGGAGTTTCTTATTGTTCCGGCAGTTGATGCGCACCTGGGTGTTGTTCTTGACTGACTGTGTGAGCACCGACAGTGGACCTGTGTTGAACTCCTCTTCCTCCCACTTCTGCAGCTCCTCGGGGGTCATCTCACTTTTGGGTTTATTGAGGAGGCTCATGGTGATGGCTGCGCTCGGGAGTCTCTCGCGTCTCCACCGCGCTGCTCGGGCTTCGTAGTATATCCAGTCTAGAACTTATTACAGCAAACCGAAAGTAGTTAAAAAGCAGAGTGTGGAGTTGACACCCCATTAATTTGGTCAGAGGAAATGTAGCCAGGATCAACTCCCCAGTATCCAGAGCACTTGGGATGCACCATCTTGTTCCCAGTGTAAATTGTCCTTAATGCTAAAGAGGAAAAAGAACGTGTGTGTTAAGTCCAGGAGGAAAGAAATGGAAGTGGGAATGAACCTGAAGTTATTTCTGGGTCCGGTGGGAGATGCTGTTCTGGATAGGATAGCAGGCCTAGCCCTATGGGCTTTAATTTAGTGTGTATGAAACATGCACTTAGGAATGGGAAACATTTAAGATTTTTTAATTACTCACTTGAAACACAAATGCTAATGGATACACCATGAAGGATGGTCACTTAGCATTTAACACACTGTCTCGGAGCAGCGCACCCTTTGCATATCCCCTCTGATTATGCCAAGATAGATTCTCAAAATGCATTAAGCACGGGAATGGGATGGGGAAGGCTGGAGGAGGAAGATCTTGGGGAGCAAGAGCCCATGGTGTTGATGAGCCTTTGTAGTGAACGTTCTTGCTCAGGGGTCAGCTGAATCTCGGGACATTCCTCAGGGGCTTCCTTCAGCACAGACACCCGGACACTCTTCACATTCTTCCCATGTTCATGTGTGTGTACGTGTGCAGGGGGTGCATGTGGAGGGAATGCATGCACATAGATGCACATGCATGTGCGTATGTACTGGTTGACAGCAAGAATCACCCTCTATTGTTTTTCTACCTTATTTTATGAGAGAAGCTGTCTAATCAAACCCATAGTTTGCTCACAAGGCAAGTCTTTCTAGCCAGCTTTGGGGATACCTTGTGTCTGCCTTCCAAGGCTGGAATTACATGGCCAGGGAATCTGGACTCCTTGCTTGCATAGCCTGCACCTCAACCACCGAGACCCGTCAGGATCTCACTTTAACCACCCTTCAGGTTTCACATTTTAACTAGCTCACGAATGGCTGTATCTGTCCTCTCATTTAGAACCAAAAACACCATAAAATTAAGAGTCTTTTTCTAGTCCGGTGATTCTCCATGACAGCTGCCCTTCTCTACCCCCCTCCCGGAGTTTAGCAGATAGGGTAATGTGGGCTGTGCAAGAGTTGGTGGAAAGAGGGGGTCTGACTACTGGGAGTCTAAGAAACCAGATTTTTGGAAGACAATGAGCTACTCGCCGGTTTCTCTTGGATTGTCCTCCTATCTGAAATATGTCTGGGCGCCCCTGCCGTCCCTGGAGATTGGCTGAGGTAATGTCTGTTGCGTTAAGGGTGCTGCTCTATGGATCTAAGCACCTTGGTGTTTTCCCCTGTTCTCTCCTTGGGGCTGAGGAGAGCAAGAAGCCTGGGTGGTCTCCGTGGTCTCTTTCTCTCGGACACACCCAGAAGTTACCTAGAAAGAATGAAGGCACTAGCCAGGCACACACGCAGTTACTTCAAGGGGACAACTGAATACGACTCCCTTCCACGACTTCCTTCCACGACCTCGATTCACAGGCTGTTACTATATAACACCAGCACTGCCGGCAAATCTCAACGCCCACTCTGTTGCGCACAAGCAACAGGACATCCTCAGAGTCTAGCAGGTTGATTCTTTTGTTCTAGTTAACTTTTTTTTTTTTTTTTTTTTAAGGCGGGCCTTGACCTTAAACACAGCAGTTTCATCTGCACCTGGGCGGATGGTGCTCAGTTTTCTCATAGTCTCTTCCAGCAGGGAACAACCAGAGAGGGAGAACCACCCATCTCCACTGTCACTCTTCTGTCCAACAAAACCCTTGAGTCACTGTGGAAGATAGGACAGACTACGTGAAGCCAGAGTGTGTGATTTTAGAGTCAGGTGTCTACAGGAAAAGGCAGAATTACACAATCCTATAACGAACCCGGGTGATGACTAAAGATTTGACGTTATGTCACAGACCTTAGGACCCGTGGTTCCCAGCATGAGGATTTCCTCGTGCCAGGCAGGATGGATTCAGGCGGAGGGTCTCAGCTCCACGAGCTGCGCGTTGACCATCTTTGTGTTTTGCTGTGTAAGAGCAAACAGCTACCAATACGGGCATCTGCCTGTCAGAGGACGAGGGTGTAATGCTGCCAGGCGAAGGGAGGAAGAGACGACGGGCTTAAATGGATATTGGGGTCTCGCTGTGTTTGGGAGGCTCATTTCTTCTTTCTGCCGTCTCCTGGGGTCTGGCTGGGTCACGTGGGCTTTCTCTAGTCTTCTGACTGGGTAGTTCCATGAAATTTCAGCCAGAGCGGTGTCCTGCTGAGGCCTGGGAAGACCCAAAGGAGGGTGTGTATTCTCTGGTCCTGGGAGGAGGCCTATCCAAGCAGATGATGGGGGGGTCCACTCTAGTCCTGGTGACCGAACCCCTCCCTTGCCGACCCTGTGGCCTGGGAGGCTGTGTCAGCCGAGGACCCCAGGCTGACTTTCCTCGCCCCATACCACCAACTCCTCCCTTGCCCACCCCTCGCAAACCTCCACCTATTGGGCTATCCTGACGCACACAGAGCGTCTGCATCGTGGGATCCTAAGCAGCCGAGGACCGTCTTTGGAATCTGCAAGTCTTGCGTTGTACAACCTTACTGCATGGGCCCTCCGTTCTCTCGCCGTGATCAGAAGTGTCGTCTTGAGCATCCCGTCTCTCCTGGTGGCCTGGGATCGTTGTGGTCTAAGGGTGGGCTGTCCCCATGGGCTCACGCGCTCACATCCTTAGCCACTAATGTTTGGGAAGGTCATGGCACCTTTGGGAAGCAGAATTTTGCTGGAGGAAGGCGTGTCCCAGAGGGCGGGCCTTGGGGCTGATTAGCCCCCCCACCCTCCGCTCTGCTTCAGCTAACAGCCTGCTTTATCAGTCTGCAGTTTGCTCTCCCGGCCTCCATGATGTCTACAGTGACTTAAGCCGCCTCCAGCTTCTGCAGCCAGCCACGCCCTCTCCACCACAGTGGACTGTCTCCTCTCTAGAACCACGTCAGATGAATCTCTCTTTTCCCCTTAAATTGCGCAAGTCCGAGTGTTGTCTCACAGCAACAGAGAGAGTAACTGCTTTGCCCACAGAGTGAGACCTTTGTACTTACCCTGTAGGTTTCCCGTGAACAGATCACAGGCATGTGTAACTCATGCAGCAGCTGGGCAAAGAGGCGGCGCCTCACGCTGCCCAGGGGGCTGGCTGGAAAGTCAGGGTGTGGCCAGCGGAGCCAAGCGCCGAGGTGGCATGGTTCCCGTCGACCTGAGAGCACAGGGGCACATGAAAGTCATACATGCTGCGCGTTGCGCCTGCGCACAGCCAGCGGTTCCCTTTTCCTTCTTACCCATTTCGTGCTGTGGAAAACTCTCCACTCCGTGCAGCCACTGGATCTGTGATTTTGGTTTCGTGATTTATTTAGCTCAGACCTTCTTGCGCGCTGTGTTCCCAATGTTTACCATGTTTCCAATGCTTCAGAGCATGCTCGAGAAGCCTGAGGTGTGTGTGGAAGATTGAGGTGTTTGTGTCCTCATTTCTTCTTCTTGTCCCTCTGCTCCCCATGAGCCTCCATGATTCTGCATGTGTGGCGCCCACCCACAGAAACAGTAACTGCCAAACTCAGGCTCATCACTGAACAGATAATTGAGTCAAAGTGAGCCACAGGTCTGGGGCTAATGCGTGGCATGTAGGCTGCCAAGGCTGACCACCTGAGTTCCAAACATGGAGCCCACCGTGGTGGGAGGAGAGCATTCACTCCAGCAAGCTCTCCTCAGACCACCACATGCATCCTGTGTGGTGTTTGTGTGTGTGGCACACACACACACACACACACACACACACACACACACTCATATACAAATAGTGATATTAAAAATCATAAATCAGGGCTGGAGAGATGGCTCAGGGGTTAGGACTCTGCCTCGCAAGCAGAAGGTCCTGAGTTCAGATCCCATGTCCCATGTTTAAAAAAAAAAAAAAGTCAGATGGAAACAGCAGCAGTCTGCACTTTCTGCCCTGGTGGTCAGAGCTTGGGGAATCCCAGAGGGAAGCAAGAAGGAGGTAGAATGATCCAGGATGATTCCCAAACTCACTGTTGAGATACACAATGCTCTCTCTCTCTCCACCCACTGTCTCTCTCTATCTCTCTCTCACACACATACAACACGCATAATAAATAAATAAAATATTTAAAAATTTTAAAAGGAAATCACGAATCACATTTCCAAATATAAAGCATAGAATTTTTGGATTAAGAAAAAGAATATTCTTTGTGGTCTGAGGTTAAGGGAAGTATTCACCAGATATAAAAAAACAAAACAAAATCCCTTTGACCCCCAGAAGAGAGGAGAGGGGGGAACACGGTCTAAAGCTCATGCTGTGACTGATGCCCCTAGAGGAAAGCGAGGGATCTGTGTTCAAGACACGCGTTTGCCCGGGGAAGCCGAGGCCTCTTGAGACTCAGATGCAAGAAAAATCACCTGGTGTTTCAAAGGCTGCAACAGGTGCAGCAAAGACGGGCGGCCTCGAGAGGCGCGTGAGCTCACGGCAGCGCGTGCTGCGGCTCCGCGTGTCCAGAGGGAGGGGCAAGATGGAGGGAACCTGGGTAAGGACTTGGGCGCCCTTCTGTGTATCTGGCCAGACACGCTGGTCTGGCAATAAGGATCATCCCTCCCTGTGGTCCTGTGGATATGGTGCCGCCGTTCTCTCCATTCCTGGTGTCGGTGTGAGACCTGCCAAGCCGGCCGAGAGACTGTCAGAAGAATCATAAGACAGCCTTGTTCCCTTGAGGTGCTCGGTAGGAATTTCTCATCGATGCAGGCTAACTGCAATGGATAGATAGATGGATGGCTAGATAGATAGATAGATGATAGATGGAGGGATAGATAGATGATAGATAGATGTAGGTACATAGAGGTAGAGATAGATACAGATAAGATAGGCATAAGTATATTGTATACTATATATTATATACCATGTAATATACTGTATACCATATATTATATACCATATATAATATGCTCTATATATTCTATACCATATATTATGTAACACACATACACACATACCAGTTTTGTTTCTAATTGCTAAAGTTTTGAGACAGCTGTCCCCAGATGTCCCTCAGTCAGTGAGTGGATAAGCTCTCCATCTGGTAGAGTACTGCACTGCAGTGGGAAGGACTGTAGCTCTCTCAGGGTGGCTCATGAGGCCCGATGCTAAGTAAAGGAAGCCGCGTACCCACGGTCCGTGTCTGTGACTGTTTAAGAAGTGCCTGGGAGAACTGATGCTAAGGCATGGGGGGGTGCTTTGGGAGGTAATGAAAGGATTTGGGGCTGAGGTTGAGGATGATGGCAATCGCCTCTCTATCGGTTTGTCCTGTGAAAGCTTGTGGGCTGCACCCCAGAACAGGGGTGCTCCCAGGAGCCCACGACACCCCCTAAAGATGAAGGCTCACGAAGCAAAGGATCATGGGACAGGCATGGAGCTGCAAGCTGCTAGTGTCTCCCAGCCCAGCTGGCCATCGGCTGCCCTGCGGCGTCACGTGTCCGATCTCAGGAAAACCCCTGCGTACACTTCACGAAAGTAAAAAGCCAGCGAGCGCGGTCTGGGCTTGGACCCTGAGGACTCTCTGAAGTGGTCTCTGGTGGCCGAGGGTCCCCGGGTTGCCTTCTGAGCATCATCCCCAGAACGAATTTAAGGTCGCCTGACCATTTTTATCTATAGCCACAACCCCCAGGTGCAATCAATAGCTTTATGCATATTGACCCTTTTTTAGAACTATCTGAAGAAAAGCTTCCTTTTTCTCCCACAACTAGAAAACCCCAGGCCAGCAAGATAGCTCGGTGGGTTCCACCTAAACCTGCCTACCCGAGTTCGATCCCTGGAAGCCCATGGGGTGAAAGGCGAGGGGTGACTTGTGAAGGTTGTCCCCTGCCTTCTGTCCCGGCCCCGTGGCGTGCATGCTACACCTTCCCTCCCGTTTTCTTTCTTTCTCTTTTATAAATAGACACAAACAAATAAAATATTTTTAAAAAGGAAAGAGGAGTTTAAGCAGTGCTCAAGAGTTAAGCCTCTGCCTCGCAAGCAGAAGGACACATAAGGAAATGGCCGCAGCCTGCACTTCTGACCTTGGTGGGCGGAGCCTGGGAAGTCCCAGAGGGAAGCAAGAAGGAGGTAGAAGCAATCCAGTTGATTCCCAAAGTCATCCTTGGTCTTTCACAGGGACACACACACACACACACACACACACACACAAACCCGTCTTTTAAAAAAAAAGTAAAATCAATTTTCCACGAATAGCGTAACTACAAAAACACTTAAGTGAGATCAATGTGATAGATATAGATATAGATATAGATCATACATATAAGTCACACACATATATGTAACATCCAGGTATATATTACACATGTTATATCTATGTGTATATATTACTCATTGCTTAATTATATATGGCATTATGTGCCATACCTGTGTGCTGTACATATGTACAGCATGCTGTTTATTGCTGAATTTTATTATGTATGAATGATACCACCGAGAAGTAATGGCAGATGACTAACTGTTAAATTATTTATATCATCTCCTGAACCCAGGCAATTACAGTGAGAGACCAATGAGATTATTATCCCTTATTTCAACACAGGTTAAAAAAAGAAACAAAAAAACAACCAGAAGACAGGAAGGTTAAGTTAAAAAAACTGCTAAGTGTTTCTTAGCAAATAGATTCCAAGGGTGGGATTTGAACCCAGCACCTTGGCTGTAGAATCCAAGAGGCAGTCACCAAAGGGGAAGCTGGATTCTCAGTCAGGCCCTGGTGTGTGTCAGCCAGTGACCTTGCTGGCCCTCATCAATGACACAAGGGAGATGGTGAGGTCGGTAAACAGAAATGATCAGTGCCTGGTCCTGGGCCAGGCAGGTGGGGGGAGGGGCCAGAGACGAGCCGCGTCTTGTAAAATGAAATCAACTGCCCGCAGTTCCAAGCAGTTTTGTTATTGGTTTTTGCTTGTTCCTTTTTTTCTTCCTTATTTTATAAGAGAAGATTGAAATCTTGATATTTTTGTGTAAAATTTTCCTGTTTGTTCCACACGTGGCGCCTCTAGCCGTGGACTTGGGCGGGCTTGTGACTTCTTGCCTAGATTTTTTCTCTCCTAATTTAGAGGCTTCATGATTAAGATGAGCTGCTTTTTTTTTCTTTCTTTCTTTTTTTTTCCTCTTGTAAATGGGATAAAAATAAAATCTGACTTGCAGAAATAGTTTAAAACAATGACAAAGAGGGGAGGATTGGATGTCTTCACCAAGCACCTCTCCCTCCCCCCGTCCATAAATATGGATTAAATCCCCGCTAATTGAAAAGCGAATGTACATTTCCAGAATAGCAACGTGTATTTCTTTGTGTTTCGTTTATGGTGCTTCAGAGTAAGTCAATAATATTTATCCGTGATTAGCTTGCAGTTTGCCCAGAGCTAATACACTCATGAGATGAGCTTGTCGAAATTCCTTTCTGAGGCATAAAGACTTGCCCAAGAATGGCTGGTATTAAGACACTGTAGTCAGCACTGACTCAGAACGTGAGCATGTGACTTGCATTGTGTGGACAGCCGTGCTTCCTGGGGCCATTTCCATATACCGATGGCTATTTTGTTTTGGAGGTCTGGTATGCTGCTCCCCTCCTCCTCCTTATCAGATTTCCTTTTCAATCCTGGCATTTAACCATGTCACTCAGCCGGTTTCTCTGAATCCAGAGTGAAACACACTGGTGGTTTCATAATTAATCCAAACTTGAGTTTTCAATTTATGTGTTTATGTGAATCCCTCTGTTTCCCCCGCCCCGTGTGTGTGTGTGTGTGTGTGTGTGTGTGTGTGTGTGTGTGGTGTGCGTGTGTGGGTGTGTGTTTGAGAGCGAGGGAGAAGTCAGGAGAAATCTGTAGAATGAATCTTGAAAGATGAGTTTATTCATTAACGGCATAGTAAGGATAGTATTTTCTCCTGGTTAATAAACTATGTGTTTGGCAGCTGTTGTAAGCCACCCAGAGCTAGTCATGCCATTTCTTGGAAAAGATCTGAAGCAACTGGTAATTGAAATGATAATCATTTGATCAAAGAGCTATTTGAAAATAATACTCATCTGCAAACTCGCCTATTCTAGGAAACCTTATTTGGTCAAAATGTTGCCAAATTCCATCTGTGCTAATGTTGAGACGGCTATACCGAAGTACTTAATTATTTCCCAGACATTCTAAACTCCAGAGCTGTTCCCACATGCTTTGAAACAATACCAGCCTGAATTTTATCCTGACATTTAACAATGACCATGTAATAGCTGTAAAATGCGTGACGGCTACAGATCTTTTATTTTAGGAGGACGGAGCGATGCTTTGTAGAAACCCTGCTCTTCACAATACTTTATATTTGTCAGGCATTTTATTTTTAAAAATATTCATGCGTTTATTTTTTGAGAGAAAGAGGAAGGAGAAGGGAGGCAAAGAGGGAGAAAACGCATACATGTCTCGGGGCACACAGGTGGAGACAGAAGATAACTTTCAGAAGTCAGTTCTCTCGTTCCACCAATGTAGGGCTTCCAGGCATCGAACTCAGGTCTCCAGGTTTGCAAACACTCACTCACCAAACTCTCTCTCTCTCTCTCTCTCTCTCGTCTCTCTCTCTCTCTCTCTGGGCCCCTGAGATTTCTTTTCCATTAAGCAGAGGGTAGATGCACAATTCCCACATTGTCTCACCTGTTCTGGAAATTCATATTTAATCATAGTAAGAATGAAGTTCCTATTACCCAAGTTTTATTTTCCATCTTCAAGAGCCTGTTTGTGAATGCACTGATTATTAAACATCTTTTCCTGAAAAAACCAGGCTGAAAGGGGGTGAAAAGGCAAAATTTTAGATCCTATCTTAAAATATTTTTAAAAACATAATCCAGGGCTCATTATGTGTAAACATTATCTTTGTGAATGCTCTTTGGTTTTTGGTTTGAATCATAACCTGTGTGTGTGTGTGTGTGTGTGTGTGTGTGTGTGTGTGTGTGTGTGTATAGAAAGAAAAACTCATACTTAACAGTAAAATTAGCTGGATTCCGGGGTGGATTCCTTTTTCTTAACAGTTTAAGAGATCTTCCTGTTGTCTGTTTGAAATATTTTGAACATTTGATGAATTTCAGAAGGACTTACTCAGCTAAGTCTTCTTTAGACATCTGAAGGAAAAGAAGTCAGCTCAAGTTAAAATGTCAAATACTTCAAATAATTTAGCTTAAAACCCAGGGGAAAACAATCCACACATCTTTCCCAAGGAATCCTGGTTGAATCCCCTCACCACACACACACTGTTCCACATAGAGATATCTACGAACTATCTTGCTGGATTAATTCTGAGGCAGAAACTTTGCTCGTTTCCTGGAAGCAGTTCAGATTCATGATCCATGGGAGAAACTTAAGTTTCAACTACTTTTCTTGGATTCAAAGGCTTTCTCATCATTCAACATCACCCCCCCAGCCCTGTATGTATTAAAAGAAAAAAAAATCGTTTCATTTCTCAGCTTACAAAGTTTCTGAGAAACATGAGCATGTGTAAGTTTCCTCCAGTGGGAAGCGCATAACATTTGTGAAGTATTTCTTGGGGGATTACATCACGGTTTTATTTAATTTTTAGGACAAAAGTTAAATTCAATATTTGTGCATAAGCCAAGGGAGAATGTACCATAAACACAGGAATTCGGGGGTGAGTCAGAGTTCCAAGAATTCTAGATTTACTTAGTCCGTTTATATGGCGACCGCTAGCCATTAGTCATCCAACCTCGCTTTATACATTTGCTATTAATTGCTTTGAAAATTAGCTTTTGGAGTCGATGGATGGCTCAGCTGGTAAAAGGCAAGGTGACGGTGTGAGTCCCATCCACAGAGCCCACCACAGGAGAAGAGCGCCCACCCTCGAAAAGTGTCCTCTGACTCAAAAAGTGGTTGTGGCATGTGGCAACTCATACATCATTCACACGTGCACACATGTACACAACAGTGTGCAAACATATATATATATATAATATTTATTTTCATCACCTTTCACCCAAGGACTTAGGCATTGGGAACTTTGGGAGCAACACTGAGAATGTCTGTTTGAATCACTGCTCTGTTTGGAATCTTCTAAGAGCACAGCAAACATGGCATTTGATTATTCTCTAGATAACAGCCCTGGCGAGTCACTGGCCCACGGGGGTTGACAGGGGCTCTGGCACTGAAAGCCGCTGCTGGGGTTGGGCCGCTCAACGGGCACCTGGGTGGCTCTCCGAGAAGCACTGTGTCCCTCAAACCTTACATCTCTGCTTCCCCCTTAGGATGAAGTCATCGCGTTGTCAGAGAAGGTGGTCGTGAGACTGGAAGATCTGGTCAATTGGGTCCATTCCGACTTCTCCAAGTGGAGGTGTGGGCTCCGGGCTGGACTGGCGACTGCCGAGGCCCTGGGGAGAAACGACGAGAGGGAGTCTCTGCTCAAGTACAGGCAGACGACCCTCAACAGTGGCCTCAACTTCAAAGACGTCCTCAAGGAAAAGGCCGATCTCGGTAAGCTGCGCCCACTTGCTGCCGCATTCAGGGCGCGGAGGGTGGAAAGCCTTCCTTTGTGCCTGGATTTCTCTGGAAACCCTACCATCCATGTATTTGCATATAATATGCATTATACGACAATAATGGTACATGCAAATTATACGATCTATCAGAGTTATATGTTATTTCAAGTCTTACATGGTATGGTAGAAACGGAGATTGTGTAAGAATGATATTTTTAGGGGCTGGAGAGGCTGGGTCAGTAAAGTCCTTGCCTTGCAATCAAAGAGTTGCGTTTGATCCTCAGAATGCCCGTGATAAGAGCGGAGTGGGACGTGCATACCTGTAATCCCAGTGCTGGGGAGGCAGAGACAGAGAGATCCCGGTCTGCATCTGCTGGAGGCAGCTAGCTGACCCGCAAGTTCAAGACCAATGAGAGACACTAGCTCAAGACGACAAAGTGTATGGTTCCGAGGAATAACACCGGAAGTTGTCTTCTGCTGGCTGCCACGTGCCCACACGGACACGTGCATACAGATGCATGTGTGCACAGACACATGCGTGCACATGCAGATGCAGGCAGGCACATGCAGAGTCATGCATGCACACACAGACATAGACCTGTACACACGGCTACATGGATGCACACACACAGACATGCACACAAAGATGTATGTATTCACGCAGAGACAACATGCATGCGCATTCACACACATATATACTAAATAATTGCTACATAAATTATATAAGTTGCTGTAATATGTTATGTTATATTGAGATATCACATTTCATAAGAAAGCGTGTGTCTGTGTAGAGTATATGTGTGCATGCTTTACTCCATTACCCTGATGTGAGCGTGGAATGTAAGTGGAGAGGCAATCTGAGGAGGAAGGAGTGGTGCTGTATTGGGTGGTGCTGTATTTGGTGGGTGCTGTATTGATTCTAAGGCCTTCCTTGCACAGCATCTGGTCTAGACAGCACAACACGTGGCCTGAAAATAACTTTCTGTGCCCCCATCAAGACCTAAGACAGTTAGGGCACCTGAAATGAAATGGAATGAAATTTAAATATTTGTGCTCTGTGGCTTGTGGACTTTAATACCCCATCACACCAGCTTCTCACGGAAAGCAAGGAGGAAGGAGGGTTGAATCACCCAGGATGGCTTCGAGGAACGAACAGGAGGTGGGGAGTGTGCGGGATTCCTTGGCATTTATCAGCGCACAGCGCCAGTCACCTGTTTCTGAATTCCTTCGAATTCCTTCCACTCCAAGGAGAGTGTGGACTTTGGAATCATTCGCCTGAGCTTTGGAATGTTCTGGGTCTGAACAGCAGCTGTGCTGCTTGCTTGGCTGGGTGGCCTTAGGTAAATATGTCAACCCCAGGTCAGGGACTCTGTGTGAGGGGGGGCTCGATAGGTCTCCCAGGATGAGCTCACAGCCTCAGCACGTGCTCAAAACCCCGCCCCATCTCCCCCCACAGTGGCCTTCCCTGACTTACTCTTCCAGCATTGCTCAAAACCACAGCTGATGACCTCGGCTATTTCTCTTTGTGCAAAGAGGAACCTCGCTTTTAACACAGTCAAGCATCTTTTCCTTCGTTCTGGCACGGTCCTGGATTTCACGGCCCTCATTTTATGCCTCAATGTGACAACTTCCTGTTTTGTTTTGTTTTAAACCTAGACTTAACTTTACAAGAAACCTCGGCCATTTACTCTAAGCGACACACAGAGACAAAGGCCAGGACTAAGTATGTCTCTCACATGACTCTGGCTGGCACTCAGTTACGGCTTTAGGAAGGACACAAAGCTGTCCTGCAGAGGGGAGTTGGCCGCCCCCCCAACCACAACACACACCACACACACACACACACACACCCACCACACACAACACACACACACACACACACACACGTAAAGATTTTATATGCACCAGCCCCGATCTGCACATAGAAAAAAACGATTTGACAAGCGTTTTTCCTTCTAAAGCCAAGAATTTCTTTAAAAAGTCTTTGTGCAGGTAGTTTGTCTTGCAACCCGCGTTAGCACACAGTAGCTTCCCCGGATGACTTGTGATAATACTGAATAGATACGGTCTGTCACGTTCTTCTTATTTTGTCACCTTCTTAATTACGGTCCCAGGCATGGACCCTGTCTTGTGTTTTCCTTAACATTATCAGCTTCCTTTGGATTTTTTTTCTAGTTATGGAATAATTTGCTATTACTAATGAAACATTCAACAGGAAAACTCATGGGGAGCCAAAGGATGTGTAGATGTTAAGCCCGATTCATATCTCTAAACAAGCGTTATTTATAGCAAGACTGCTTTGTGTTTCCAGTGGAGAGTTTTTTAATGAGCGTGGAAAGAATCCCAATTTCTTAACTCAATCAAAAATGATTTTGAGCATCTTGGATTCTTAAAAACATAATGTCCACGGCTGGAGAGATGACTCAGGGGTTAAGACTCTGTCTCAAAAGGTTCTCAGTTCTGGTCCCAGGTCCCAGGTAAAAACACCAGGTAGAAACAGCTATGGCCTGCACTGCACTTCCGGCCCTGGTGGGTGGAGCCTGGGAATCCCAGAGGGAAGCAAGAAGGAGGGTAGAAGCAATTCAGTATGATTCCCAAAGTCACCCTTTGTCCTCCACGGGGACACAGTACCCTCTGACAACACACATGCACACACACAAACACACACACACAAATATATAAAATATTAAAAAATGATGTCCTTAATCCACATTCTTTTATTTCTTCTTTTTCAGTTGACTGTAGAAAAAAATGGATTTGTATGACTATTTCAAGCAGATTAGTGGTTTACAAATGCTTTGATTTTCTAAGGTGGATCTTTAAAAACAAGATCGATTACCAAACTTGAGTGCCCCAGAGATTCCTCAGTCACTCAGTAGAACCAAGGACGGGCCCGAGATAGTGTGGTATGTGTGTGTGTGTTGTGTGTGTGTGTGTGTGGTGTGAATGTGTGTGTGTGTGGGGGGTTCTTCGACTTTCACTGAATGTCTCCCTTTCTTCGAGGGTCCGTGGAGATTTTGTAATTTTCTTATCTCCCGTCTCCTGGCTACTCAGCGGCTTTGTTTCTTGCAAGTCACACTTACTAGTTTTTTTCCTCCTGTTGAACCCTTCCACCCCCCACCATTGTTCCTACAAGGAGCAAGACGAACTCTGAGATGGTTGGAAGACCCCCTCTTTTTCCCCTGGTGGACATAAGTGATCATGGAGCTCGCTCACCTTGCTGTGAAGGAAGTACGCCGCACACTATTTATTTGAAGCTGATCTTCTGTCCTGTCTCAGAAGATCAATCATAACCAAAGAAGCGGGTTGAGTCTAGAGAGAGGACTTTAAAGTAGGAAAGCTAACTAGAGAGGCCTTCTCGTTGAGGGCTTAGGAGGAATCATTTCCCTCCAATCTGGTTCCTGTCACTTCTGTCTCTCTCTGAATAATACAAAAATAAAAAGAAGCATTCTCACAAACGGGTGCCTTGCCAACGAATTAATACTCCGCCGAGAGAAACTCTGCCCCACGCCCCAGCTTCCAACAACTACTGATTCAAATCACAACTCTTTCATTTTCTGTAATGCCTTCCCCGTGGGGAGCTCATTTGGATCATATCTGAGCATGGTCCTGTTTGCTCTTTTACAACGTCTCCAGTTTTTCATTGGAGACACTAAATGGCTGCTGACAGCAACTGCAGGATCGGATAGTGGAAAGACTAATTGTTCAAATAAATAAACAAACAAACAAATTAACCACTTGGGAGCTAAGTGAAGGAAGTTCATGTTCCTCTGTCCTTTTCAAAAAAGTGCAACAGGTCAGGACTGCAAACAGTCCTACCAAACGGCTTCACCTTCTTGCAGCCTATTTCATACTGAAGTTTACAAGTTGAGAGAGAGAGAGAGAGAGAGAGAGAGAGAGAGAGAGAACTCTGAAAAAACAGAAGGTTGAGGGATGGATTATTCCCAAGCGTAACCAACAAGGGAACCTGTTTTTCCAGAAGAATCAGAATGATTCAATCACTCGCTGTATAAGCCTCTAAGTTATTTATTTTTGTCTCTGGAATTACAGTACTTAGCTTTTGTAATAAAGTGGACTCTGTACCCATATTTGGTATGGCAGCTCAGAGTAGTCAAATGAAGAATTATCTTATTTGACAAAAGTTTCTAGCAACTAAGGAATGTAAATACTATCAGTTAGACACAGCAAACTTGCATTTATTTTTATTCCTTGGGCTATAGTTTGGGGGGAAATCAAATTATTTCTACTGTTTCAGACATATTTCTACTGTTTCAGAGTGTCTGTAAGTGAGGTGTAGAAGCTCAGCGGAAGTTTTATTGGTTTATAATATGTCATTATAGTAGACTACATTTATGTGCTTTGGATTGTTGTTTAAGCCAAGGAAATATGTCTGTACAGGTTGACTTTTTATTGAAACCCTTTGAGGCACACAACGGAATGTGTTTTAGACCAAGGTTATTAAAACAGTGTTTTTTTTTTTTCTTTTTCTTCTTCTTTTTTCTTTTTTGTGGCAGGTTCATTGACAGTTACAATACCAAAGACTGTCTGTGGGTGGGCAGGTGTGAATGGTCTTCAAACAGGTCTTTAGAAGAAATTTCAAAAGAGAGACGTCAGAGCTAAGCGGAGAAAAAAAAAACAAAAAACAAGTGTGTATGTGTGTGTGTGTGTGTGTGTGTACATATGTGTGTGTATGTGTGATCTGCGTGAATTTAGCAATCTGCCCTGAATCCCATCAAGAACCTAGAGCAGCCCCACCTCTCGGTTCCAATGCTGGAGTTTCCCCCATGCTTGGGGGGGCAGCTGGAGGGTGGGCGGCATCAGGAGTCGTCTGGCTCTTGCCGTAAATCTGGGGGTGTCTGAGAACACCCCAAGGCTTCCAGAAGCTCATGTCCACCCAGGTTCTTTGTATGAAATGGTTGATGACCGACATTTTGCCTTATCACACTACATTTCTGAGGAGCCCACAGAACAGATCAGTGGGTTTTGTGGAGCAATAATGACGCTGAAATCTAAGAGGGGATTCTCGTTACACTGATATGACCAGAAGGTACTTCTGCATCACTGTGAGCTGTGGGCAGGTTGGGTCATTTGTAGATATTCAACATATCAAATCACACACAGCTTCTCATGAAACTCCTCTTCTCCAGCCGTCTCTCTCTGCAGAAGTCTTCCAAGTTTTTTTTACCTTATAATCCATTTGCAAGCCTATCTAGATATTCTGTGACTAATAAATATATTATTCATTTATATCTTTTAAAATGTTTATGTATATTTATTTGTTGGAGAGAGAAAGAGAGAGAGGAGGGGAAAGGCCCCTGGAGGCGCATGCCACAGTGCGAGGGGGTGGGGGGTGGTCAGAGGAAAACTGAAAGTCAGCTCTCTCCTTTCACCACGTGGGCTTCCGGGGATCAAACTCAGGTCTCCAGGTTTAGGAGCAAGTGCCTCCCCCTCCCCCCAACTACCTCACCAGCCCAGTTCATCTCTTTTAAAATGATGTGTTACGTGTCTCTTATACATTTATGCTGTGTTTTGTATCATCCACTTTGTAACTGTACTCCTGAAAATTCTATTAAAATAAGTTGGGCTACATGTAGCTCGTAGTCTAAGTAGATGCTTTCCTTTCCTTCCTTCTTCTTCTCTTCTCTTCCTCCCTTCCTTTATTCATTTCTCCCTCCCTCCTCCCTCTCTTCCCCACTGCACATTCATCTCAGGTGGCTGGAGCTCTTTGGGGCTGACTAGACACCGGCAGCAACACCTGTAGGATTTCTAGACTCTTCCCCAGAGCTGTGTGGTCTTGGGTTCTGCACCTCAGAACAGAGGGGAGGAGGTATTACTTGGCGCCTGCGCCCTCCTGAGGTTTATGCAGCTGTTTCTGCTTTGGGTTTTAAAAATCATGCTAATCAGCAGACTGTTCCCTAGTGACCATCATTGTGGCCGTCAGGAGTACTTTGCCCTCCTGTGGTGTCATCACTGATGTGCCTTTTCAGGTTCCCTGATGCTGCACCTAAACCTGTAGGAACTGGTTTCACCTCAATAAAAATGTGTTATTGAGGGTCTGTGAGCTGCTCAGCGGGTCAAGCATTGCTTACGAATGTGCTGTGAATGGTCTTCAAAAGGTCTTTCGAAGAAATTTCAAAAGAGAGACGTCAGAGCTAAGCGGAGAAAAAAAAAAAAACAAGTGTGTATGTGTGTGTGTGTGTGTGTGTGTGTGTGTGTACATATGTGTGTATGTGTGATCTGCGTGAATTCACACGAGCCCAGAAGCTCACAGGGTGGCAGGAGGAAACTGACTTCTCGGAGTGGTCCAATGGCGTGCACACGTGTTCTCTCATCTGCCTCCCCTCCCTCCCTTTTACCCCCTCCTCTCAAAAAGTCAATGCATGAAATACCTTTAAAAATAAAAGAGATGCATGGTGGACGGTCCGCGTGAGATCCAACTTGGGTTGTCCAAACAGGTGAAGACCGAGGCCTGTGCTTCTCTGGCCAGATGTGGCAGCTTAAGCCATACATCTCTCTGCCTCCGACCTATTCTTGGCGGCGGTGGTGGTGGTGGCGGCGGTGGTGGTTGTATGTGTGTATGCTGATGTGTGTGTTGGTGTGTGTGTGTGTGTGTGCTGATGTGTGGTGGTGGTGATGGTGTGTGTATGTGTTAGATGTGTGGTGGTGTTGGGTGTGTGTGTGTTGATGTGTTGGTGTGGTGGGTGGTGTGTATGTCTGTGTGTTGGTGGTGGGTATGTGTTATGTGTATTGATGTGTGGTGGTAGTAGTGGTGGTGTGTGTGTGTTGATGTGTTGTTGATAGTGTGTGTTGATGTGTGTTGTGTGTGTGATGTGTTGTTGGTAGTGTGTATGATGTGTGGTGTGGTGGTTATGTGTATTGATGTGTGGTGGTAGTAGTGATTGTGTGCGTGTGTGCTGATGTGTATTGATGGTGGTGGTGATGTGTGTATATGGTGGTGGTTGTGTGTGTGCGTTGATGTGCGTGTTGGTGATGTGTGCGTTGATGTGTGTTGCTGTGTTGGTGTGTGTGTGCATTGATGTGTGTTGTGGTGGTGTAGTGTTGGTGATGTGTGTGTGTTGATGTACGTGTTGCTGATGTGTATGCATTGATGTGTGGGTTGATATGCGTGTTGGTGATGTGTGTGCATTGATGTGTGTTAGTGGTGTGTATGTGTTGGTGTGTGTGCGTTGATGTGTGTTGTTGTGTATGTGTTGGTGTGTGTTGATGTGCGTGTTGATGATGTGTGTGTGTTCATATGTGTTGTGGTGGTGTAGTGTTGGTGGTGTGTGTGTTGATGTGTGTTGTGCTGTATGTGTTGGTGATGTGTGTGCGTTGATGCGTTTGTGGTGGTGTCTGTGTTGGTGTGTGTGTGCGTTGATGCGTGTTGTGGTGGTGTATGTTGGTGTGTGTGCGTTGATGTGTGTTGTGGTGGTGTGTTGGTGTGTGTGTGTTGATGTGTGTTGTGGTGGTATGTGTTGGTGTTGTGTGCGTTGATGTGTGTTGTGGTGTCTGTGTTGGTGTGTGTGCGTTGATGTGTGTTGTGGTGGTCTGTGTTGGTGTGTGTGTGCATTGATGTGTGTTGTGGTGGTGTATGTGTTGTGATGTGTGTGCGTTGATGTGTGTTGTGGAGTGTTGGTGTGTGTGCGTTGATGTGTGTTGTGGTGGTGTATGTGTTGGTGTGTGTGTTGATGTGTGTTGTGGTGTATGTGTTGGTGTGTGCGTTGATGCGTGTTGTGGTGGTGTATGTGTTGGTGTGTGTGTGTGTTGATGTGTGTTGTGGTGGTGTATGTGTTGGTGTGTGTGTGCGTTGATGCGTGTTGTGGTGGTGTATGTGTTGGTGTGTGTGTGCGTTGATGCGTGTTGTGGTGGTGTATGTGTTGGTGTGTGTGCTGTGGTGTATGTGTTGGTGTGTGTGTGTTGATGTGTGTTGTGGTGTATGTGTTGGTGTGTGTGTTGATGTGTGTTGTGGTGGTGTGTGTTGGTGTGTGTGTTGATGTGTTTGGTGGTGTGTGTTGGTGTGTGTGTGTGTTTGTGGTGTTGTGTGGTGTGTGTGTGCGTGATGCGTGTTGTGGTGGTGTCTGTGTTGGTGTGTGTGTGCGTTGATGCGTGTTGTGGTGGTGTCTGTGTTGGTGTGTGTGCGTTGATGTGTGTTGTGTGTGGTGGTTGTGTTGATGTGTGTGCCGTTGATGTGTGTTGTGGTGTATGTGTTGGTGTGTGCGTTGATGTGTGTTGTGGTGGTATCTGTGTTGGTGTGTGTGTGCGTTGATGCGTGTTGTGGTGGTGTATGTGTTGGTGTGTGTGTGCGTTGTTGCGTGTTGTGGTGGTGTATGTGTTGGTGTGTGTGCGTTGATGTGTGTTGTGGTGGTGTATGTGTTGGTGTGTTGTTGATGTGTGTGGGTGTTGTATGTGTGTGTGTGTGCGTTGATGCGTGTTGTGGTGGTGTATGTGTTGGTGTGTGTGTTGATGTGTGTTGTGGTGGTGTATGTGTTGTGTGTGCGTTGATGTGTGTTGTGGTGGTGTATGTGTTGGTGGTGTGTGTGTTGATGTGTGTTGTGGTGGTGTATGTGTTGGTGTGTGTGTGCGTTGATGTGTGTTGTGGTGTATGTGTTGGTGGTGCGTTGTGTGTTGTGGTGGTATCTGTGTTGGTGTGTGTGTGCGTTGATGTGTGTGTGGTGGTGTCTGTGTTGTGTGTGTGCGTGATGCGTGTTGTGGTGGTGTATTGTTGGTGTGTGTGCGTTGATGTGTGTTGTGGTGGTGTATGTGTTGGTGTGTGTGTGTTGCTGTGTGTTGTGGTGGTGTATGTGTTGGTGTGTGTGCGTTGATGTGTGTTGTGGTGTCTGTGTTGGTGTGTGTGCGTTGATGTGTGTTGTGGTGGTGTCTGTGTTGGTGTGTGTGTGCCTTGATGTGTGTGGGTGGTGTATGTGTTTGTGTGTGTGCGTTGATGTGTGTTGTGGAGTGTGGTGTGTGGGCGTTGATGTGTGTTGTGGTGGGTCTGTGTTGGTGGTGTGTTGTTTGTGTGTTGTGGTGTATGTGTTGGTGTGTGCGTTGCTGTGTTGTGGTGGTGTGTCTGTGTTGGTGTGTGTGTGTGTTGATGTGTGTTGTGGTGGTGTCTGTGTTGGTGTGTGTGTGCGTTGATGCGTGTGTGGTGTTGTGTGTTGGTGTGTGTGTGCGTGATGCGTGTTGTGGTGGTGTATGTGTTGGTGTGTGTGCTGTGGTGTATGTGTTGGTGTGTGTGTGTTGTGTGTGTGTGGTGTGTGTGTTGGTGTGTGTTGCTGTGTGTTGTGGTGGTGGTGTTGGTGTGTGTTGCTGTGTGTTGTTGGGGTGTTGTGTTGGTGTGTGTGTTGCTGTGTGTTGTGGTGTCTGTGTGTGGTGTGTGTGTGCGTTGATGCGTGTTGTGGTGGTGTCTGTGTTGGTGTGTGTGTGCGTTGCTGCGTTTGGTGGTGTATGTGTTGGTGTGTGTGCGTTGCTGTGTGTTGTGGTGGTGTCTGTGTGTTGGTGTGTGGTGTTGTGTGTGTGTTGGGTGTCTGTGTTGGTGTGTGTGTGTGTTGCTGTGTTGTGGTGGTGTATGTGTTTGTGTGTGCGCGTTGAGTGTGTTGTGGTGTCTGTGTTGGTGTGTGCGTTGATGTGTGTTGTGGTGGTCTGTGTTGGTGTGTGTGTGCGTTGATGCGTGTTGTGGTGGTGTCTGTGTTGGTGTGTGTGTGCGTTGATGCGTGTTGTGGTGGTGTATGTGTTGGTGTGTGCGTTGATGTGTGTTGTGGTGGTGTATGTTGGTGTGTGTTGATGTGTGTTGTGGTGTATGTGTTGTGTGTGTGCGTTGATGCGTGTTGTGGTGGTGTATGTGTTGGTGTGTGTGTGTTGCGTGTGTTGTGGTGGTGTATGTGTTGGTGTTGCGTGCTGTGTGTTGTGGTGGTGTATGTGTTGGTGTGTGTGTGTGTTGATGTGTGTTGTGGTGGTGTATGTGTTGGTGTGTGTGTGGTTGCTGTGTGGTTGTGGTGTATGTGTTGGTGTGTGCGTTGTGTGTGTTGTGGTGGTCTGTGTTGGGTGTGTGTGCGTTGATGTGTGTTGTGGTGGTGTATGTGTTGGTGTGTGTGTGCGTTGCGGTGTTGTGTGGTGTGTTGTGTTGTGCTGTGTGTGCGTTGTGTGTGTTGGGTGTTGGTGGTGTGCGTTGATGCGTGTTGTGGTGGTCGTGTTGGTGTGTGTGTGTTGATGCGTGTTGTGGTGGTGTCTGTGTTGGTGTGTGTGTGCGTTGCTGCGTGTTGTGGGGTGTATGTGTTGGTGTGTGTGCGTTGTGTGTGTTGTGGTGGTGTATGTGTTGGTGTGTGTGTTGCTGTGTGTTGTGGTGGTGTCTGTTGGTGTGTGTGTTGTGTGTGTTGTGGTGGTGTATGTGTTGGTGTGTGTGTTGATGTGTGTGTGGTGGTGATGTGTTGGTGGTGTGTGTGTTGTCATCGTTGCCGTCCTTCCCAGGGCTCCCTCTTGTCTTCTGGCGCTCTCCGCCTCCAGCTCCCTGTCTACGGACCATGGTGGAGAAGGCGCCCCCACCCTTGGCTTTGCTTCCTTAGAACTGTGCGTCTCACCCCGTGTCTGCCGCAGCTTGGCGGGAAGACGGTGCAGGGACCTGCTCGCGGCCGAATCTGCTCCTGCTGCCCGCTCGGGTCTCGGCTGTGCTCGCCCGGCCTCCTGGGAAAACCGCGGTCTCGTGTGGCCCCACGTAGTGCCAGCATCACGGGCAAATTCCCAACCTCGGAGAGTGGGTCTGCTGCTCTGCGGTCTTGGGGTACCCTCCTGAGTCTGCGACAAGACGCCTGAAGGGAACCGTGTGGGGACAGAAGGATTTACTTTGTCGTGGTTACAGTGGATAGGTCCGTGGTCACTTGATCCCTTTGACATGACTTCACGGCAGGAGAAAGCCAGGCAGGACGTAGCCAGGACGGGACCATCTGCAGACCTGCCCGCCAGTGGTCTGCTGCTCTGGCTCCACCCACCCCACTAGCTCCACCCACCCCACGCCCGCCAGTGGTCTGCTGCTCTGGCTCCACCCACCCCACTAGCTCCACCCACCCCACGCCCGCCAGTGGTCTGCTGCTCTGGCTCCACCCACCCCACGCCCGCCAGTGGTCTGCTGCTCTGGCTCCACCCACCCCACGCCCGCCAGTGGTCTGCTGCTCTGGCTCCACCCACCCCACGCCCGCCAGTGGTCTGCTGCTCTGGCTCCACCCACCCCACGCCCGCCAGTGGTCAGCTGCTCTGGCTCCACCCACCCCACGCCCGCCAGTGGTCAGCTGCTCTGGCTCCACCCACCCCACGCCCGCCAGTGGTCTCCTCCTCTGGCTCCACCCACCCTCACCCATGTCTGCGATGGGGACAAGCAGTTGAACGAGATCCTTCCTGCTGTCAGGCGACCCCTTCCCTGGGCTCCGGGGGCTCGTCTCGCTGACCATAGCTCCTTTTCTTGCCCTTTGACCTCTCTCAGCCCGCGTGACGCTCTTAGGGCAGCACGCGCGTCTTCGCGTGGGATCCGCGGGATGCCGGATCCTCTGCCTGGCACCAGCCTTCCTGCTGTGTAGACGACACCGACTCCTGAGCGGCTCGTGTCCCTTTTAGACGACTTGACATGTGCAGGTCTATTACAAAACATGAATTTCCCTAAATGTCAAGTGACTCATTTCCTCTTCCCCCCTCTGACTTACGCCGCGTCTGCGCAGGTCACCGCAGAGAAGCCGGAGCTGGACTCCGGCACATGCTGGCGACGCCGCTTGGCCACGGGAACCGTCTCGACGCCGCGGGCCTGGGCCCTGTTTCCTCCCCACGATTTATTCAGTGAGCAGCATGAGACAGAGAATTCTCTCCCGGCCTCGGCCGAGGCTTCCCGGCTTGCTCTGGGTCCCTATTCCAGTTTTTAATTCTTATCTTTGCGACTTCATTGGCTCATTGCGGCCTTACCATCAAACCTGGCTTCCAGTTTACGGTAGCCCGTCGCTCTGCTCCTCTGATCCTACTGGAGAAGCACGACTTGCAGGCAAATGACCGGTGAACCGGCGGCTAGCCCAGCCTCCCGCGCTCTCTCCCTCCCTCTCTCTCTCTTTCTTTCTTTCTTCCTTCTTTCTTTATTTAGTTTTTTATTTTAAATATTTTTATTTATTTATCTGCGTGTGTGTGTGTGTGTATCAGAGGGTGCTGTGTGTCCCTGTGGAGGACCAAGGGTGACTTCAGGAATCATCCGGATTGCTTCTACCTCCTTCTTGCTTCTTTCTGGGAGCCAGGCTCCACCCTCTAGGGCGGAAAGTGCAGGCGGCCGCCCACTACCACATGAGAGCTTTTGAATATGATGCAAGTTAATTAGTTCACCTGACACTTGACAAGTGCTAGTGGGACTCAAAGTGTGTGTGTGTGTGTTTTATGTATGCATGTGTGTTTATGCATGTGTATACCTGTGTGTACATGAGTACATTTTTGTATGTGTGAATCTGCATGTGTGTCTGTGTGTACATCTATTTATGTATGTGTGTATGCCTGTGTTTGTGTGTGCTTATATCTGTGTGTACATGTATGTATTTATGTATATGTATTTGTGTGCCTGTCTTCATGTATGTATTTGCGTGTATGTATTTGTGTATTTGCGTATGCCTGTGTGTTCGTGTATTCATTTGTACATGTGTGTACCTATATATACTTGTGTACCTGTGTGTATTTATCTGCATGTGTATAGCTAGTATGTTTATGTATATGTATCTACCTGTATGTGTGTGCATACATGTGTATGTGTTTACATAAGTGTATACATGTATGTACATGTCTATACACACGTGTATACATATGTACGTGTATGTCTGTACACATGTGTACATGTGTGCATGTGTATATGTCTGTATGTGTGTACGTGTGTGTGTATATATACACACATTTACATATGTGTATACATGCATGTAGTGTGTGTCTGTATATGTGTGTACGTGTGTGTATACGTGTGCATGTACATTTTAAAAGTACGTGGGCTCTGGCACTTGTTAATATCTTCCTCTGGGGAGTCTGTCTTGCTTTTCGGTGAACAGGTTACTCTGGAGGCTTTAGCTGGCCTGATGCAGCTCCTCTTCTGTCCCGTAAAATGTGCCTGTCCTGTGGGGTGGAGGTCGTGCCCACCTGCCTTCCATTCTGCTCCTCCGGCTCACAAGGAAGTTTTCTCCTGCTGCACAGAGATGAGGCTCGCCTGCCCCGCCTCTT
>JALPQD010000068.1:2347853-2369513 GCA_023101885.1 Typhlomys cinereus | reverse complement strand
TCATAAGAAAGCGTGTGTCTGTGTGAGTATATGTGTGCATGCTTTACTCCATTACCCTGATGTGAGCGTGGAATGTAAGTGGAGAGGCATCTGAGGAGGAAGGAGTGGGTGCTGTATTTGGTGGGTGCTGTATTTGGTGGGTGCTGTATTTGATTCTAAGGCCTTCCGTGCACAGCATCTGGTCTAGACAGCACAACACGTGGCCTGAAATAACTTTCTGTGCCCCCATCAAGACCTAAGACAGTTAGGGCACCTGAAATGAAATGGAATGAAATTTAAATATTTGTGCTCTGTGGCTTGTGTGACATGTTAATACCCCATCACCAGCTTCTCACGGAAAGCAGGAGGAGAGGGGGTGAATCACCCAGGATGGCTTCGAGGAACGAACGAGGAGGTGGGGATGTGCGGGATTTCCTTGGCATTTCAGCGCACAGCGCCAGTCACCTGTTTCTGAATTCCTTCGAATTCCTTCCACTCCAAGGAGAGTGTGGACTTTGGAATCATTCGCCTGAGCTTTGGAATGTTCTGGGTCTGAACAGCAGCTGTGCTGCTTGCTTGGCTGGGTGGCCTTAGGTAAATATGTCAACCCCAGGTCAGGGACTCTGTGTGAGTGAGGGGGCTCGATAGGTCTCCCAGGATGAGCTCCACAAGCCTCAGCACGTGCTCAAACCCCGCCCCATCTCCCCCCACAGTGGCCTTCCCTGACTTACTCTTCCAGCATTGCTCAAAACCACAGCTGATGACCTCGGCTATTTCCTCTTTGGGCAAAGAGGAACCTCGCTTTTAACACAGTCAGCATCTTTTCCTTTCGTTCTGGCACGGTGGATTTCACGGCCCTCATTTTATGCCTCAATGTGACAACTTCCTGTTTTGTTTTGTTTTAAACCTAGAGCTTAACTTTTACAAGAACCTCGGCCATTTACTCTAAGCGACACACAGAGACAAAGGCCAGGAACTAAGTATGTCTCTCACATGACTCTGGCTGGCAATCAGTTACGGCTTTAGGAAGGACACAAAGCTGTCCTGCAGAGGGTAGTTGGCCGCCCCCCCAACACACCCACACACACACATACCCACACACACACACACACACACACACACACACACACACACACACGGAAAGATTTTAGATGCACCAGCCCGATCGGCACATTAGAAAAAACGATTTGACAAGCGTTTTTCCTTCTAAAGCCAAGAATTTCTTTAAAAAGTCTTTGTGCAGGTAGTTTGTCTTGCACCCGCGTTAGCACACAGTAGCTTCCGGATGACTTGTGATAATACTGAATAGATACGTCATGTCACGTTCTTCTTATTTATGTCACCTTCTTAATTACGGTCCCAGGCATGGACCCTGTCTTGTGTTTTCCTTAACATTATCGCTTCCTTTGGATTTTTTTTTTCTAGTTATGGAATAATTTGCTATTACTAATGAAACATTCAACAGGAAATCATGGGGAGCCAAAGGATGTGTAGATGGTTAAGCCCGATGTCATATCTCTAAACAAGCGTTATTTATAGCAAGACTGCTTTGTGTTTCCAGTGGAGAGTTTTTAATGAGCGTGGAAAGAATCCCAATTTCTTACTCAATCAAAATGATTTTGAGCATCTTGGATTCTTAAAAACATAATGTCCACGGCTGGAGAGATGACTCAGGGGTTAAGACTCTGTCTCAAAAGGTTCTCAGTTCTGGTCCCAGGTCCCAGGTAAAAACACCAGGTAGAAACAGCTATGGCCTGCACTGCACTTCCGGCCCTGGTGGGTGGAGCCTGGGAAATCCCAGAGGGAAGCAAGAAGGAGGTAGAAGCAATTCAGGATGATTCCCAAAGTCACCCTTGGTCCTCCACGGGGACACAGTACCCTCTGACACACACATGCACACACACACACACACACCACAAATATATAAAATATTAAAAAATGATGTCCTTAATCCACATTCTTTTATTTCTTCTTTTCAGTTGACTGTAGAAAAAAATGGATTTGTATGACTATTGCAAGCAGATTAGTGGTTTACAAATGCTTTGATTTTCTAAGGTGGATCTTTAAAAACAAGATCGATTACCAAACTTGAGTGCCCCAGAATTCCTCAGTCACTCAGTAGAACCAAGGACTGGCCCGAGATAGTGTGGTATGTGTGTGTGTGTGTGGTGTGTGTGTGTGGTGTGAATGTGGTGTGTGTGGGGGGTTCTTCGACTTTCACTGAATGTCTCCCTTTCTCGAGGGTCCGTGGAGATGTTTGTAATTTTCTTATCTCCCGTCTCCTGGCCTACTCAAGCGGCTTTGTTTCTGCAAGTCACACTTACTAGTTTTTTCCTCCTGTTGAACCCTTCCACCCCCCACCATTGTTCCTACAAGGAGCAAGACGACCTCTGAGATGGTTGGAAGACCCCCTCTTTTTCCCCTGGTGGACATAAGTGATCAATGGAGCTCGCTCACCTTGCTGTGAATGAAGTACGCCGCACACTATTTATTTGAAGCTGACTTCTGTCCTGTCCAGAAGATCAATCATAACCAAAGAAGCGGGTTGAGTCTTAGAGAGAGGACTTTAAAGTAGGAAAGCTAACTAGAGAGGCCTTCTCGTTGAGGGCTTAGGAGGAATCATTTCCCTCCAATCTGGTTCCTGTCACTTCTGTCTCTCTCTGAATAATACAAAAATAAAAAGAGCATTCTCACAAACGGTGCCTGCCAACGAATTAATACTCCGCCGAGAGAAACTCTGCCCCACGCCCCAGCTTCCAACAACTACTGATTCAAATCACAACTCTTCATTTTCTGTAATGCCTTCCCCTTGGGGAGCTCATTTGGATCATATCTGAGCATGTCCTGTTTGCTCTTTTACAACGTCTCCAGTTTTCATTGGAGACACTAAATGGCTGCTGACAGCAACTGCAGGATCGGATAGTGGAAAGACTAATTGTTCAAATAAATAAATAAACAAACAAATTAACCACTTGGGAGCTAAGTGAAGGAAGTTCATGTTCCTCTGTCCTTTTCAAAAAAGTGCAACAGGTCAGGACTGCAAACAGTCCTACCAAACGGCTTCACCTTCTTGCAGCCTATTTCATACTGAAGTTTACAAGTTGAGAGAGAGAGAGAGAGAGAGAGAGAGAGAGAGAGAGAGAGAGAGAACTCTGAAAAAACAGAAGGTTGAGGGATGGATTATTCCCAAGCATAACCAACAAGGGAACCTGTTTTTCCAGAAGAATCAGAATGATTCAATCACTCGCTGTATAAGCCTCTAAGTTATTTATTTTTGTCTCTGGAATTACAGTACTTAGCTTTTGTAATAAAGTGGACTCTGTACCCATATTTGGTATGGCAGCTCAGAGTAGTCAAATGAAGAATTATCTTATTTGACAAAAGTTTCTAGCAACTAAGGAATGTAAATACTATCAGTTAGACACAGCAAACTTGCATTTATTTTTATTCCTTGGGCTATAGTTTGGGGGGAAATCAAATTATTTCTACTGTTTCAGACATATTTCTACTGTTTCAGAGTGTCTGTAAGTGAGGTGTAGAAGCTCAGCGGAAGTTTTATTGGTTTATAAATATGTCATTATAGTAGACTACATTTATGTGCTTTGGATTGTTGTTTAAGCCAAGGAAATATGTCTGTACAGGTTGACTTTTTATTGAAACCCTTTGAGGCACACAATGGAATGTGTTTTAGACCAAGGTTATTAAAACAGTGGTTTTTTTTTTTTTTCTTTTTCTTCTTCTTTTTTTCTTTTTTGTGGCAGGTTCATTGACAGTTACAATACCAAAGACTGTCTGTGGGTGGGCAGGTGTGAATGGTCTTCAAACAGGTCTTTAGAAGAAATTTCAAAAGAGAGACGTCAGAGCTAAGCGGAGAAAAAAAAACAAAAAACAAGTGTGTATGTGTGTGTGTGTGTGTGTGTACATATGTGTGTGTATGTGTGATCTGCGTGAATTCAGCAATCTGCCCTGAATCCCATCAAGAACCTAGAGCAGCCCCCACCTCTCGGTTCCAATGCTGGAGTTTCCCCCATGCTTGGGGGGGCAGCTGGAGGGTGGGCGGCATCAGGAGTCGTCTGGCTCTTGCCGTAGATCTGGGGGTGTCTGAGAACACCCCAAGGCTTCCAGAAGCTCATGTCCACCCAGGTTCTTTGTATGAAATGGTTGATGACCGACATTTTGCCTTATCACACTACATTTCTGAGGAGCCCACAGAACAGATCAGTGGGTTTTGTGGAGCAATAATGACGCTGAAATCTAAGAGGGGATTCTCGTTACACTGATATGACCAGAAGGTACTTCTGCATCACTGTGAGCTGTGGGCAGGTTGGGTCATTTGTAGATATTCAACATATCAAATCACACACAGCTTCTCATGAAACTCCTCTTCTCCAGCCGTCTCTCTCTGCAGAAGTCTTCCAAGTTTTTGTTTACCTTATAATCCATTTGCAAGCCTATCTAGATATTCTGTGACTAATAAATATATTATTCATTTATATCTTTTAAAATGTTTATGTATATTTATTTGTTCGAGAGAGAGAAAGAGAGAGAGAGGAGGGGGAAAGGCCCCTGGAGGCGTATGCCACAGTGCGAGGGGGTGGGGGGTGGTCAGAGGAAAACTGAAAGTCAGCTCTCTCCTTTCACCACGTGGGCTTCCGGGGATCAAACTCAGGTCTCCAGGTTTAGGAGCAGGTGCCTCCCCCCTCCCCCCAACTACCTCACCAGCCCAGTTCATCTCTTTTAAAATGATGTGTTACGTGTCTCTTATACATTTATGCTGTGTTTTGTATCATCCACTTTGTAACTGTACTCCTGAAAATTCTATTAAAATAAGTTGGGCTACATGTAGCTCATAGTCTAAGTAGATGCTTTCCTTTCCTTCCTTCTTCCTTCTCTTCCTCCCTTCCTTTATTCATTTCTCCCTTCCTCTCCTCCCTCTCTTCCCCACTGCACATTCATCTCAGGTGGCTGGAGCTCTTTGGGGCTGACTAGACACCGGCAGCAACACCTGTAGGATTTCTAGACTCTTCCCCAGAGCTGTGTGGTCTTGGGTTCTGCACCTCAGAACAGAGGGGAGGAGGTATTACTTGGCGCCTGCGCCCTCCTGAGGTTTATGCAGCTGTTTTCTGCTTTGGGTTTTAAAAATCATGCTAATCAGCAGACTGTTCCCTAGTGACCATCATTGTGGCCGTCAGGAGTACTTTGCCCTCCTGTGGTGTCATCACTGATGTGCCTTTTCAGGTTCCCTGATGCTGCACCTAAACCTGTAGGAACTGGTTTCACCTCAATAAAAATGTGTTATTGAGGGTCTGTGAGCTGCTCAGCGGGTCAAGCATTGCTTATGAATGTGCTGTGAATGGTCTTCAAACAGGTCTTTAGAAGAAATTTCAAAAGAGAGACGTCAGAGCTAAGCGGAGAAAAAAAAAAAAAAAACAAGTGTGTATGTGTGTGTGTGTGTGTGTGTACATATGTGTGTGTATGTGTGATCTGCGTGAATTCACACGAGCCCAGAAGCTCACAGGGTGGCAGGAGGAAACTGACTTCTCGGAGTGGTCCAATGGCGTGCACACGTGTTCTCTCGTCTGCCTCCCCTCCCTCCCTTTTGCCCCCTCCTCTCAAAAAGTCAATGGATGAAATAACTTTAAAAATAAAAGAGATGCATGGTGGACGGTCCGCGTGAGATCCAACTTGGGTTGTCCAAACAGGTGAAGATCGAGGCCTGTGCTTCTCTGGCCAGATGTGGCAGCTTAAGCCATACATCTCTCTGCCTCCGACCTATTCTTGGCGGCGGTGGTGGTGGTGGCGGCGGTGGTGGTGGTGGCGGTGGTGGTGGTGGTGGTGGTGGTGGCGGCGGTGGTGGTTGTATGTGTGTATGCTGATGTGTGTTGTTGGTGGGTGTGTGTGTGTGCTGATGTGTGGTGGTGGTGATGGTGTGTGTATGTGTGTAGATGTGTGGTGGTGTTGGGTGTGTGTGTATGTTGATGTGTTGTTAGTGGTGGTGGTAGTGGTGTGTATGTCTGTGTGGTGGTGGTTGGTATGTGTGTTATGTGTAATTGATGTGTGGTGTAGTAGTGGTGTGTGGTGTTGTTGATGTGTTGTTGATAGTGTGTGTTGATGTGTGTTGTGTTGTGTTGATGTGTTGTGGTAGTGTGTATTTATGTTTGGTAGGTGGTGTGTTATGTGTATTGATGTCGGGTGGTATGTAGTAGTGATTGTGTGCGTGTGTGCTGAGGTGTATATGGTGGGGTTGTGTGTGTGTGTGCGTTGGTGTGGGAGTGTTGGTGATGTTGTGCGTTGATGTGTGTTGTGCTGTGTTGGTGTGTGTGTGCATTTGATGTGTGTTGTGGTGGTGTATGTGTTGGTGATGTGTGTGTGTTGATGTACGTGTTGCTGATGTGTGTGCATGATGTGTGGGTGATATGCGTGTTGGTGATGTGTGTGCGTTGATGTGGTTAGTGGTGGTGTATGTGTTGGTGTGTGTGCGTTGATGTGTTTTGTGGTGTATGTGTTGGTGTGTGTTGATGTGTGTGTTGATGATGTGTGTGTGTTACCCTGTTGTTGTTTGGTTATGTGTGGTGATGTGTGTGCGTTGATTCATGTTGTGGTGGTGTCTGGTGTTGGTGTGTGTGTGACGTTGATGCGTGTTGTGGTGGTGTCTGTGTTGGTGTGTGTGTGCGTTGATGTGTGTTGTGCGTGGTGTATGTGTTGTGATGTGTGGCGTTTATGTGTGTTGGGTTGCTGTTGGTGTGTGTGCGTTGATGCGGTTGTGGTGGTGTATGTTTTGTGTGTGTGTGCGTTGATGTGTTGTTTGTGGTGGTGTCTGTGTTGGTGTGTGTGGTTGAGTGTGTTGTGTTATGTGTTGGTGTGTGTGTCGTGATGTGTGTTGTGGTGGTGTATGTGTTGGTGTGTGTTTGCTGTGTGTTGTGGTATATGTGTTGGTGTGTGCGTTGATGTGTGTTGTGGTGGTTGTATGTGTTGGTGTTTGTGTGTTGTGTCGTGTTGTGGTGGTGTATGTGTGGCTGTGTGTCGCGTGATGCGTGGTTGTGGTGGTGTATGTGTTGGTGTGTGGCGTTGATGCGTGTTGTGGTGGTGTATGTGTTGTTGTGTGTGCGTTGATGCGTGTTGTGGTGGTGTATGTGTTGGTTGTGTGATGTTTGGGTGTCTGTGTTGGTGTGTGTGTGGTGATGGTGTGTTGGTGGTGTATGTGTTGGTGTGTGTGTGCGTTGATGCGTGTTGTGGTGGTGTATGTGTTGGTGTGTGCGTGATGTGTGTTGTGGTGGTGTATGTGTTGGTGTGTGCGTTGATGTGTGTTTGGTGGTGTAAATGTGTTGGTGTGTGCGTTGATGTGTGTTGTGGTGTATGTGTTGGTGTGTGTGTGCGTTGATGTGTGTTGTGGTGGTGTATGTGTTGTGATGTGTGTGCGTTGTGTGTTGTGGTGGTGTCTGTGTTGGTGTGTGTGTGCGTTGATGCGTGTTGTGGTGGTGTCTGTGTTGGTGTGTGTGTGCGTTGATGCGTGTTGTGGTGGTGTATGTGTTGGTGTGTGTGTGTTGATGTGTGTTGTGGTGGTGTATGTGTTGGTGTGTGTGTGTTGATGTGTGTTGTGGTGGTGTATGTGTTGGTGTGTGTGTGTTGATGTGTGTTGTGGTGGTGTATGTGTTGATGTGTGTGTGCGTTGATGTGTGTTGTGGTATATGTGTTGGTGTGTGTGTGCGTTGATGTGTGTTGTGGTGGTGTATGTGTTGGTGTGTGTGTGCGTTGATGTGTGTTGTGGTGGTGTATGTGTTGTGATGTGTGTGCGTTGATGTGTGTTGTGGTGTGTTGGTGTGTGTGCGTTGATGTGTGTTGTGGTGGTGTATGTGTTGGTGTGTGTGCGTTGATGTGTGTTGTGGTGGTGTATGTGTTGGTGTGTGCGTTGATGTGTGTTGTGGTGGTGTATGTGTTGGTGTGTGCGTTGATGTGTGTTGTGGTGGTATATGTGTTGGTGTGTGTGTGCGTTGATGCGTGTTGTGGTGGTGTATGTGTTGGTGTGTGTGTTGATGTGTGTTGTGGTGGTGTATGTGTTGGTGTGTGTGTGTGTTGATGCGTGTTGTGGTGTATGTGTTGGTGTGTGTGTGTGCTGATGCGTGTTGTGGTGGTGTATGTGTTGGTGTATGTGTGTGTTGATGCGTGTTGTGGTGGTGTATGTGTTGGTGTGTGCGTTGATGTGTGTTGTGGTGGTGTATGTGTTGGTGTGTGTGTTGATGTGTGTTGTGGTGGTGTATGTGTTGGTTTGTGTGTGTTGTCATCGTTGCGGTCATTCCCGGGGCTCCATCTTGTCTTCTGGAGCTTCTCACGCCTCCAGCTCCCCGTCTACGGACCATGGTGGAGAAGGAGCCAACCCACCCTTGGCTTTAGCTTCCTTAGAAATGTGCGTCTCACAGCCCGTGTCTGCAGCAGCTTGGTGGGAAGACGGTGCAGGGACCTGCTCGCGGCAGAATCTGCTCCTGCTGCCCGCTCGGGTCTCGGCTGTGCTCGCCCGGCCTCCTGGGAAAAGCCGCGGTCTCGTGTGGCCCCACGTGGTGCCAGCATCACGGGCAAATTCCCAACCTCGGAGAGTGGGTCTGCTGCTCTGCGGTCTTGGGGTACCCTCCTGAGTCTGCGACAAGACGCCTGAAGGGAACCGTGTGGGGACATAAGGATTTACTTTGTCGTGGTTGCAGTGGATAGGTCCGTGGTCACTTGATCCCTTTGACATGACTTCACGGCAGGAGAAAGCCAGGCAGGACGTAGCCAGGACCGCACCATCTGCAGACCTGCCCGCCAGTGGTCTGCTGCTCTGGCTCCACCCACCCCACTAGCTCCACCCACCCCACGCCCGCCAGTGGTCTGCTGCTCTGGCTCCACCCACCCCACGCCCGCCAGTGGTCTGCTGCTCTGGCTCCACCCACCCACGCCCGCCAGTGGTCTGCTGCTCTGGCTCCACCCACCCCACGCCCGCCAGTGGTCTGCTGCTCTGGCTCCACCCACCCCACTAGCTCCACCCACCCCACGCCCGTCAGTGGTCTCCTCCTCTGGCTCCACCCACCCCACGCCCGCCAGTGGTCTGCTGCTCTGGCTCCACCCACCCCACGCCCGCCAGTGGTCTGCTCCTCTGGCTCCACCCACCCCACGCCCGCCAGTGGTCTGCTCCTCTGGCTCCACCCACCCCACGCCCGCCAGTGGTCTGCTGCTCTGGCTCCACCTACCCTCACCCATGTCTGCGATGGGGACAAGCAGTTGAACGAGATCCTTCCTGCTGTCAGGCGACCCCTTCCCTGGGCTCCGGGGGCTCGTCTCGCTGACCATAGCTCCTTTTCTTGCCCTTTGACCTCTCTCAGCCCGCGTGACGCTCTTAGGGCAGCACGCGCGTCTTCGCGTGGGATCCGCGGGATGCGGGATCCTCTGCCTGGCACCAGCCTTCCTGCTGTGTAGACGACACCGACTCCTGAGCGGCTCGTGTCCCTTTTAGACGACTTGACATGTGCAGGTCTATTACAAAACATGAATTTCCCTAAATGTCAAGTGACTCATTTCCTCTCTTCCCCTCTGATTTACGCTGCGTCTACGCAGGTCACCGCAGAGAAGCCGGAGCTGGACTCCGGCACATGCTGGCGACGCCGCTTGGCCACGGGAACCGTCTCGACGCCGCGGGCCTGGGCCCTGTTTCCTCCCCGCGATTTATTCAGTGAGCAGCATGAGACAGAGAATTCTCTCCCGGCCCTGGCCGAGGCTTCCCGGCTTGCTCTGGGTCCCTATTCCAGTTTTTAATTCTTATCTTTGCGACTTCATTGGCTCATTGCGGCCTTACCATCAAACCTGGCTTCCAGTTTACGGTAGCCCGTCGCTCTGCTCCTCTGATCCTACTGGAGAAGCACGACTTGCAGGCAAATGACCGGTGAACCAGCGGCTAGCCCAGCCTCCCGCGCTCTCTCCCTCCCTCTCTCTCTTTCTTTCCTTTCTTTCCTTCTTTTCTTTACTTAGTTTTTTATTTTAAATATTTTTATTTATTTATCTGTGTATGTGTGTGTGTGTGTGTATCAGAGGGTGCTGTGTGTCCCTGTGGAGGACCAAGGGTGACTTCAGGAATCATCCTGGATTGCTTCTACCTCCTTCTTGCTTCTTTCTGGGAGCCAGGCTCCACCCTCTAGGGCGGAAAGTGCAGGCGGCCGCCCACTACCACATGAGAGCTTTTGAATATGATGCAAGTTAATTAGTTCACCTGACACTTGACAAGTGCTAGTGGGACTCAAAGTGTGTGTGTGTGTGTTTATGTATGCATGTGTGTTTATGCATGTGTATACCATGTGTACATGAGTACATTTTTGTATGTGTGAATCTGCATGTGTGTCTGTGTGTACATCTATTTATGTATGTGTGTATGCCTGTGTTTGTGTGTGCTTATATGTATATCTGTGTGTACATGTATGTATTTATGTATATGTATTTGTGTATGCCTGTCTTCATGTATGTATTTGCGTGTATGTATTTGTGTATTTGCGTATGCCTGTGTGTTCGTGTATTCATTTGTACATGTGTGTACCTATATATACTTGTGTACCTGTGTGTATTTATCTGCATGTGTATAGCTAGTATGTTTGTGTATATGTATCTACCTGTATGTGTGTGCATACATGTGTATGTGTTTACATAAGTGTATACATGTATGTACATGTCTATACACACGTGTACACATATGTACGTGTATGTCTGTACACATGTGTACATGTGTGCATGTGTATATGTCTGTATGTGTGTACGTGTGTGCGTATATATACACACATTTACATATGTGTATACATGCATGTAGTGTGTGTCTGTATATGTGTGTACGTGTGTGTATATGCGTGCATGTACATTTTAAAAGTATGTGGGCTCTGGCACTTGTTAATATCTTCCTCTGGGGAGTCTGTCTTGCTTTTCGGTGAACAGGTTACTCTGGAGGCTTTAGCTGGCCTGATGCAACTCCTCTTCTGTCCCGTAAAATGTGCCTGTCCTGTGGGGTGGAGGTCGTGCCCACCTGCCTTCCATTCTGCTCCTCCGGCTCACAAGGAAGTTTTCTCCTGCTGCACAGAGATGAGGCTCGCCTGCCCCGCCTCTTCCCTCCGTAAGAAATAAAACATTGTTTCCGTAGCCGGCTGATAATAAGGCAGAGTTCAAAGCACGATGAAACATACACTTTTTCTAGTGGAAAAAACCTGATGGTTACCTGACTAATTGCCTGTCATGTGACGGTGGTGTCACGCTCGGCTTCCTGGCTTGCTTTTCATTCTTCTTTCTTGGTTTGTTTTTCTTTATCTCAGGCTGAGACTTTCTCTGAGTGCGCATTGTCTCCGATCAATGTTTTTCAGCCAGAGACTCAGAAGCGTGGGCAGATGCGGAAGGTGCCATTTGGGGGCAGCTGCCTTCCGAGGGCCACACAGTCTTGCCCGTCTGTTGTGTGTAGTAGAAGGACCCCCACTCACAGGAAGAGAAGGAAGCGTGTATAGTAGACAGACTCCCACTCACAGGCGGAGGCCCCCATCGCTGCTCCAGTGGACACGTGATTCTGGCATGTGCACGCTGCCTCTGTTGCTCCTCCGAGTGTTGAAAGTCCTTGTGTCTCGTGGCGGGAGGTTGAGCAAGTCCCACCCGGGCTCCCGCTGGAGGGGGTGCACTGATTGCACGGTATCAGTCTCCCGTCTTCATGGAGAAAAATAAGTCTTCCCAAACCTCTTCCTTCTTCCACCCCAGGACAGCAGACAGCCACAAATAAGAATACCAACACACAGATAGCCGTGTCAGTAGTCCATATCGCCATCATCATCATCAATCTGAGAGACAGGGGAGGAGGGAGAGACACGTGTGTTTGCCTTGGTGCACAATACACTTTTGCTTTCTGAGTAGTGGGTTTCTAAAATAGACCCCATAGGCTTCTGTAGGGTCTCACCTCTTGGCAGGAACCTCCAGGCAGAACTCTCTATGGGATGTAGAAATTTACACTTTCTTGGGAAACTGGTGGCACTCATTCATTTCATTAAAGGGTCCGTAAATGTTATTTCACTGCCCAATTAGCAATTACTCTCCTCTCTAGAAAACACGCAGGCCTCTCACTGAATTTCTTCTCCTTGGTTTTCCTCATGGTCTACGTAGACATGGGGGGGGCAGGTGGGGTAGGCTGACTTTCCAATCCCAGCAGGCCTTGCCTTTGGGAAGGTGGCTTTGAGGTTTTGAGGCACTGAGGGACCCCAGAAGATATTTACAGTCACAAAATTTCAGTGACACTGGAAGACACATGTGAACCGCCTTCTGAAGACAGTCCACGTGCCCCTTGTAACTGGCTGATGAGCTGATTCCCTTAGGAAGAACAAAGCCAGAGACAGTGTATGCCCAGCCCCAGCGGGTGGGATTCCACTCACACCGCAGGGTCTCTGGGTGGGAGCAGGTGCGACTGTCCCATCACATGTATTTTTCTTTTGCATCTCAAGTGGTGGAGTCTGATGCAGGTCTTGCTCGTCTTGTGCCTTCTGTGGTCTGAATTGCTGGGCACACGTGGCATCCTCATTGGTTTCTCCGCGTTAGAAGGTCAAAGGCAGCTTACAATAGCAGCCAGCTCTGAGCAACCTTTTGATAAAACGGAGTGCCTTTTGCCATGGAAACATATTTCCTGTGGCTTAAGTTTTATACATTTGGCTTCAAAACAGGAGGCCCACTTAAGGATCCTTTTGAAAGCCTTTATTTTTCTCGTCTAACAGAAATATGTTTATGATGGGACTCAGCCTCACATCTGATATTCTGGGATTATTTATGAAACAATGAATTGACGTCATTTATTGAGGGGGGGTCTGCCTGTTGCTTTTCTCCTGCATTTGGCCTAGGTCCTGTGAGCATGATTTAAAGTCCGAGATGATCAGGATTAACTACTTATAGAGAAAGGACCGAGGCTCCTGCTGCTCGGCCTGTAATTCGGCACACAGTAGGTACTCATGATATGCGCTGTAGACAGCGGCTGGCTTGTCTCTGACTCCCGTGCCCGGAGACTGTATGACGCGGTGGTTCCAACCAGAGTGTGACAGGGCCAGGACTTGTGCGGCGAGACGCTATTTTCTTGTGTTTTAACCTTTGCCGAGTTGTAGGGTTTGAGTTTCAGAAAACGATATGCCTATAAAATGGGCATAATTCCACTCTTACAAGGATAACACAGGACGTTTTTAATCTTTGTATATGCGTGATGTGTATAGTATGTGGTACATGCAGGAGTACCATGCATGTGTTGGTATCTATGCGTATGCATGTTCACATGTGTGAATATGGATATGTGCCTGCTGCAGCATGCATGTGGCAGGCAGAGGCCAAGCTTGGTTGTCTGTCCTCACCATTATTTATTTATTTATTTATTTATTTATGTATTAATTTATTTATCACTTATTTTGAGGATGGGTCTCTTTGTTGCTCGCTACTGCCTATGCCAGGGTAGCAGACCCCCGAGCCTCTGGGAATCCTTCCGTCTCTGCCCCTCATCACCCCATAAAAGTGCTAGAATCGCAGGCAGGTGCTACCACGCCCGGCTTGCATGTGTCTCAGACACGCATCCTCATCCTTACTTCTGCAGTAAACACTTCACCCCCCCCCAACCGTCTACTCAGCCCTGAGGCAGGATTTCATAGCATGGGAGCTGCAGAACTTCAGACAGGGTCAGACGAAGTGGCCCTGGGGGGAGACAGCGAGTACCATGAAAACTTGAGACTTCGCCTTAGCGAATCCCAGAGTTCCGCCGCTTGTAAACCAGCCTCGAGATGTTGTCATGTTACTTAATCACAGACGCTTCATTATGAATTTCTTTACATAGATTCTATTTGCTTATGATAGGAAATTTTATATCATTACTGCAAATGGAAAATGCTATGATCTGATATAGATAATGGGGTTGAGAAATATATGCGTCTGCATTTTATGTGTGTCTGTGTCTACATGTGTGGACACACATGTGGATGCACATGTGTGTGTGGATACTTATATGTGAAAGTCCAAAGTTGATATTAGATGTCTCTTTGATCAGTTTCCACTTTTTTGGCATGCGTGTGTATATGTGTGTGTTTTACATGTTGGTGAGTGTGCATGTGTGTTTAAGCAGGTATGTAACAGAGTGCTGAGCATGTGCGCCTGTGGAGGTTCAAGGTGACACAGGGAACCACCCTGGATTGCTCTACCTGGATTGCTTTGCTCTGGGGTTTCCCAGGCTCTGCTTTCAGGGTCAGAATCACAGGCCACCACTCTATACATAACCAGCAGTTTTTACGTGGAATCCGAGAATCCGAACTCAGATCCTTTTGTTTTCAAGACAAAGGCTTTAACTACTGAGCCATCTCTCTTGCCCCAATTTCTGCTTTCATTATTGAGGCAGGGTCTCCTGATTGAACCCAGATTGTACCAGGATACTAGGCTAGAAACCAGCTCGCCCTGGGGATCCCCTGTCTCTCATCCCAAGTCCAGGGGTTGCCCCGTCATCTGCCCAGCTCCTGTGCATGTTCTAGGGATTTGAACTGTGCTCCTCGTGCTCGTGCTACAAGCGCCCGATCCACTGAGCTAGCGCCCCATCCCGATATATAATTCTTAAATAAACAAATGTTCATCTATGCACCTCCTAAAATCGTCTCAGAGACCCCCGACGTACCCCTCACATCATCTTCTTTTGAGGCGTTTCTCTTGAGCCAAAGCCCAATGCAGGCGATTCCTGTAGACCAGGCTTCCACAAGCCCCAGCAGCCCTTCCGTCTCAGTCCCCCACGCCCTGGGGTCACAGGACCATGCCTGGCTTTTTATGTGGGTGCAGATCACACGCAGACCCCTCCTTCCCCATGGTGCCATCGCCCCAGCCCCGTGGGTACCTGTTAGTTCTAGAGCATTTGTCTAGTCAAAGGTGATTTGCTGAGTGTGATTCCCTTAGATGGACCCGACGGAACAGCTTGCTGGCCTAAGCACGGGACTTGGCTGTGCAGGAGGAAATGACCCTGCTTTCATTGCGTGTGTACCTTAATAGCACGCAAAAAACCCAAGCGAGGTGTGTGTGAGGCTGCTCAGAGCTCCCCAAAAAGGCCTCTTGTCTGTGCTACTCGCTGATTCTCTGGACGTGCACGGCATGGGCTGGGAGGTCTGCTGCTGGCTCTTTAGGTAGGGGGGTGATCTAAATGTGACCTGTGTCCTGAGAAATGGCTCTGGATGTATTTGTCGGATAACCTGCCCCAGTTCTGTTCTGAACTCCATCTCCAGTTTGACTGCACGCAACTGTTACCCAGAGAAAGGAAAAGATACCCTAACCAAACATTCCATTCTAGGCTAAAATCACTACAGGTGACTTAAAAGATAAGGAAGTCTTGAGCAACAACTACACCAAAGAAATACCTGACAGTGAACCCCTGAACCCCTCAAGTTGATAATTCTTCCCATTGACTGATCGTGTTAACTGTCCACTGCAGTCGCCCGAAGCATTATGATCTAGAGTGAGCGATTGGTAATCATGACTCGCAAGGCTATAAATACACACGCGCAGGAGATCTGCTGATATGAGAAAGCACGAGAGAAGCTGCAATGGTTTGTGACGCTAACAGAACCCCCGGAAGTATTTAGAGCTGCATTTGTAGCTTTTTTCCTTTTCAGCTGGGGGGTGGGGGGCAGGTGATATGTTTTATCCAAATCTAGGTGCCTCTCGGGCCTCTGGAGGATGCCAGTGGGTTGAGACCCTCGTTCCTAGAACGCACGGCCTTCTCAACAAACAGAAAAAAACACAGCGAAACCCAGTGTTGCTGGCTCCCTCATTCCCAGGGCTCTGCGTGAGCTCCGTGTAGGTAACAGCAGCAGGTGGAAGGGCGCTGGCCCTCTGCTCCTTGTCCCTGGGTAGCTGCTGCGTCTCCCATTTCAACATCTAACAAGTCAAGCATTAACTATTCTAACACGTTCTTTGTTTCCCTACCTGCTACATCCTGGTATGCTTGTGCAGAAAAAAGGAATAGCACACCATGCCTCCGCCCTCCATGGTCTCTCTCTCTCTCTCACACACACACACACACACACACACACACACACACTTCTTGCCTCTGGGCCACAGCAAGAGTGGCTTCTCCTGGAGACAGCAAGGGTGCTCAGAGCTCAGTCTTGGGAAATCACGGCCACACCTCAGACAAGGACTCAGACAGACAGGTGAACTCCGGGCTAGTACACGCCTCCCTCCCGCCAACTCCCAGGACCGTTTGGTGGAGCAGCCTCTGCTCAAGTTGGGACCGTGTTGATAGAGCATCGTCCATCTGAGCAAAGAGCACGATAATTCCTTGTAAATCCCGTGAGCCCCACAGAAAGTTCCAGAGAACTTTCAAGAGTTAGTGGAATGCTGAAGCCCGTCTGGGGCGTCTTGATCTTCGCGCTCACTTTGGGGAGAAGTCTATTCTATCTCAAGTCTATCTGAAGACCCTTCTGCCACAAAAGTGCCGTACGGAAGCTAAGGTGCACACGGTATCAGAGGAAAAGGCGTATCCATGGTATACGTAGCATCAGGAGGGAAAAGCCTATGTAGTATGCAGGTGTCACTGGCCCATGCAGCCAGCCACAGCTGGACCCCCGTCCCCCGCCCTGTCCCCACACAGGGGCCAAGGTGCCCGGTGAGAAAAATGTTGTCATCTGCCAATTTCATTCTTGCACATTTCAGATTTGCACCTTTCCTGATTGTTGAAGTCTGGAGTCAAATAGAGATTCTGACATGCAAGCCAGGGTGGGGATCGGAGTTCAGTCTGGCTGTAGGATCCGCACCTTAACTCTGGAGTCACAAGCAGGCACTGGTTGGTAGGACCCCTCATGTGGGGGGGAGCACTTGCGAGACCTATGTGTGTGGCTGGGGTCAAACCTTCCTTACCTAGACTGTACCTCAGAAGATGAGTGGGGGGAGGAAACCCGGGGAGTGGAGGTGAGTCATTCGCTGCCCTGCGTGGAGTCCCTGTGTCTCCTCCGCAGTGTGGGTCAGGGGACAGCATTGGCTTCTGTCTAGATTCTGCTGGTAGCTGACCGAATGCCCAACTAGCACCGAATGAGCAATGCTCGGTAAGCTGTAACGACCAGGAGCAGTCCGCTCCGAAGTGTGAGCATCCTTTGTACTGACCCAGCCTCTGGCCGGAGGCTGGGATACTTCCTCCTCCAGCGTCTCACTCCAGGTCTGCAGCACTCGGCCATGACACTCTCCCAGCCGAACACCTTGTTTACATAGTTCTGTTTAAACACAAGCAAGTTCCCCCTTGAAATGCCGAAGCATATAAATGTGGGAGTTGATGATTCTCTGGCTGCCTCCTGGGTGTGGAGTAAGGAAGGGATTTCAAATCCATCCACTTAATAAAAGGTTTCAGAGCTGTTTTTCTGTGTTTAAAATCTTGTATGTCCCTAAATTCAGTCGGTAAACATGTGCATTGTGTGCTGTGTGTGTGTGTGTATTTGGACAGCGTCTGGCTAAGAAAGTCACACTACTGCTAATACCCGGTGGTAATAGAAACATAATCCTAAATAGACTTCAGCTCTTCTCCAGCGACGCTTTGGGGCCGGAAACCACTTGGCAGCAAGCAGCTAGTGGACGTTTGTTGGTCTTAGGGGGGCATTAATGGTTAGTCCCCATGAAGGAAAAATGTGAAAATAACTCACGGAAAGGTAAACATTGCAAATGGTTAGCTGTTAGGTCCAAAGGGAAGGGGAATTTTTTTTTTTATAGTTTTATGACCCTTGCCCAGCCTTTATTGAAAGAACATTGTATATTCAGAGTTAAATATTTCAAGCCTCTGCCTCCTTTGAATACCTTCTTTGAAGATAATAGAAGTAAATAGGCTCTAAGCTAGAGAGAGGGAGGAGAGGAGAGAAGGAAAGAAGGGGGAGAAGAGAAGAAAAGAGAAACAGAGAGGGAGAAAGAGAAACCAATTTTCAACCATATCTTGCTTTTAATGCTATACTAAAAGAATCCAATTCATGAATCTACAGTAGGATCTAGAAAAAGAACACTAGTAACCCCTCAACCACCCCCAAAAATGTTTAGGGAGATGTGATTCACTTGCACAGGTAGGGGAGTTAGCATCGGATGCTTAACTAGTACAAGATAATTGAGATGTGTCGCCCTTTGAAGTAAGTGGCCTTTGTGCTTGGGGACAAGTTTTACCCGCCCACCACCACATGCAGGGGGAAACAGTAAAATGATACAATAATTTTTTTTCTCTATGTACTCTCGTTTAATAGCTCAGGTTGAGCAGTAGAAGTGGACAGGCAACTTTCTGGCCACTGATATTAAAATTAGATTCAGGCCGTAATGGTGAGGAGGTAAGCCAGGGAATTGTGTCCACGGTCCACACAAAGTGAGGGAGCGCCCAGAGAAAGCTAGGTGCATTCTGGGGGGGGGGGTGGGAGATCTGAGAGGGCTCTATTTAAACATCACTTTCACTTTTCACCACAGGGACTTTTCTAGATAAAAATCGAATCTCATTCTAAATCATCATTTTTTTTTTTAAAAATGTTTTTTCCCATTATGAATGTGATAGTTTTTTTTTTTTTTAATTGTAGAAAGTAAGACAGGCAACAAGAAGAAATGAACATCCTTCATTTCTCAGAGGTGGCTGCTGGGGGGTAGTTTAATTCTGATTAAGTATTTTTCTAGATACTGAGGTGGTTATAAAAGAACATCATTGATTTCACAACTTTGGAGAAACTTTGTGATTTTAACACACAGGCTGTCTTCAGATCACTATTGAATGGTGAATTGAGGCAGCAAAGCATTTCAAAATCTATTTCCAAGACGCAAGTCTGCCCTTCCCTTCCCTCCTCAGAAGCTGCCTTTCCATTCCCCCTGGATTCCCAGCTTACAAGTAGCAATTCAGTCTAATTCCTTTTTCCTTCCAGTATAATAATCCTCCCTTCCTTCTCCCATTAACAACTAACCTTTCTTTCCTTATACAACTGTAAGTTTTCACATGCTCTGAATTTTATTATTTTTATTTTGTTACTACTAGTTTTTGACATAGGGTATCATGTAATTCAGGCTGGCTCTGATCTCACTGTGTAGCTAATGACAAACAGGGACTTTTGAGTCTCTTCCACTGTCTCTCATATGCTAGCAATATAGGCATGAGCCACCACATTTAGTATACAAAGTGCTGGGGATTTGAACTCAGGGCTTCATGGATGTGAGACAGGCAATTTATCAATTGAGCCTTGATTTTTTTTTTTTTTTAAATATCAGACCAAGCACCAAGACATGGCCACATGTCCCCAATAGGAGCGGTTCTCTTGAGGCACCTCACAGGGAGAGGTTGCAAACCTGTTTCTACGTGGACATTCTTTCATTCTTTGTTGCTTTCCTGTAGTCAGGATATCTTCCTGGCTCTTCTAGCATCTTCTCCTTCTAGATGAAACACCTCTGGTGCTTCCAACTGAGAATATTCCGGATTCAGTCCCTGTGTTCCAGCTAGTCAGCAAGAATTGTAAGTCATCTGTAGGTGCTGTGTGCTGGCTAAGGGCAGGTCACCAAAGCTACTACTTTCTATATCTTTAACCTATATCCTCATGACTTGTGTTCATACCTGAAGGTGATTCACTAGTAAGATTCTCTCTTGAGTTTGAGAGATGACTCAGAACTTAAGACTCTGCCCTGCAAGCAGAAGGTCCTGAGTTCAGATCCCAGGTCCCATGTAAAAACGCCAGGCTGAAAAGACAGCAGTCTGCACTTCTGGCCCTGGTGGGCAGAGCCTGGGAAATCCCAGAGAGAAACAAAAAGGAGGTAAAAGCAATCCAGGATAATTCCTGAAGTCACTCTTGGTCACATAGTACCCTCACACACACACACACAGACACACACACACACACACAAGCATACAAAATAAATAAAATATCTATAAATAAAAAGATTCTTGGTTCATTTAGGAATTATAGCAAGATAAAAAAGCTGGCCTTTTTTCTCTTAGCTAAGTATATGACTACATTCACTTTTATTGACTTAGTATTATTGGCTCAAACCACTTTTCTGTCTCCGACTCACATCATTTGGATTCTATCTGCCAATTACTTTCCCTGCAAGTTTGAACACTCGCATGTCTCTACTTAAGTGGATTAATACGGCAGCCGCCGGCAGCCCATTGGAGTCTATGAGTGTGGCCATTTCCCTTTGAGTCTCTTTCTAAATAACTCATCCCTTCCCAACTTGGTCTAAGTGTCTTACAGGGAGTTTATCTTATTGGTCAATATTTGTATTGTGTGGCAAGGTGACCTCTGTTCAGAGCTCATTTTGAATTAATCCATAGGCCACTCATGAATCATGTGTCCACTCTGGCTAACCATAACTACTGCCTTGTATTCGAACAAAAAGTTCGCATCCATATGTTCTGCTAGAGGACGATAGGCATCGCTGGCCGGCGGGTAGAAATGGTCATCTTGCCAAAATGCCCACATATCGAACTCAGTTTTCTTCTTTCCAAGCAGATGTTTTGCTATAACATAGATATGACCTCCCCTCCTCTCTCCTAGGTACGTTTCTGACCTGGGATGCTATTTCTCTCTTAATGAGCAGAAAGAATCATGGATTTTATTTCTGCAGAATATTGGAAAGATAGCTGATGCTATTAAAGTAAGTTGCCTAGGTCCCTGGGTATGTGGGATAAATATGCACATGGAGCTGTGTATGTATGTATGTACACTTATGTGTATATTTGCATGTACACACAAACTGTGCCCTTCTTTGCTACACTTCACATATCCTGACAGTTGCTTTTTTATCATAGTCTCATTTTTTATTTTATTTATCACACCTGGTGTGTGTGTAGTGCATACATGTGTATGTGCACTGTCTGTGTATGTGTGGTATGAATGTGTGCATGCCCACGTGTGTGCTGATTCATATTTTCTGGTCCACATGTGGGACTAGAAGAGAATGTTGAGCTATCATTCTCTGCTTTCTTCCTTGAGACAGAGTCTCTGACTGATCGGGCAAACCCCAGTGAGCCCCCAGTCTCTGCTCCCTCGTCTTCCCCGCAGCAGGAGAATTAGTGGAATATGTAATCAGCTTTCTTTATGTGGGTTCTAAGGATTTAAACTCAGGTCTTCATGCGTAGGTAGTAGATGCTCTTAACTGCTGAGCCACTTCTATAACCCATATCTCATTAAGAAAAAAAAATCCTGGTTATAGCTCTGTTATTTGGTTTTGTAATTTTACTAATGAGATTTGAACCTTCGCGAGGAGATCACAGCTTCAAAGGAATCGGTCTGAGCGTCTTCTCTCTGGTTAACAGGTATTTTCCAACCTTAACTAAGTGTTTATGGCTCTGAACTGGCTAATTGTTACTTAGATTCTCTCAGCTCTGTAACAATCCAGGCAGAATTCACCTTTGTTTTCCAAAGTCTTAAAAGAAAACCCTTTGCAGGTGTACTGTTTCTAGAGCCCAACTGCTCATTACTGGCACTGTAATGTGAAACATTGTTACCCATTATACAATGTAACATTGTTACATTTTATCAAGGGACTCCTCAATGCAAGTACTCTTGATTTTGAAAAACACACCAACTGTCAGCTGTTTTTCCCACAGAGGGGATTTTTAAGGGACCCATCTTTCAGGCATGGTAGAAATTGATGTTCCACTCCTTGGAGGAGAAGTATCATTAATCCTTCTCCCTGAACTTTGAGAAA